>BTPG01000005.1:35445522-35520522 GCA_036245525.1 Semisulcospira habei
AGGAGACCTGGGGAAATGTAACAACTGGCGAGGCATCACCTTACTATCCCTCACCAGCAAGATCTTCAGCCGCATTCTCCTTGAACGCATTACGACAGCAGTGAATGGCATCCTTCGCCGGGAGCAGGCAGGTTTTAGGAAAGGCAAGTCCTGCATTGACCATATTTTCGTACTGAGACAGATCCTTGAGCAGTCTAACGAATGGAATGGATCCCTCTATGTGGTCTTTGTAGACTTTGAGAAGGCCTTCGACAGTCTGCATCGAGACTCCCTTTGGAAAATCCTGCGATACTATGGAATCCCCCAGAAACTTGTCAACGTCATCAGGTCCCTGTACAAGAATTTTGAGTGCAGAGTCGTCCACAACAACCAGCTCACCGAACCGTTTAAGGTGGAAACCGGAGTGAAACAAGGATGTATTCTTTCGCCAATCCTATTCTCAATGGCAATTGATTGGATCATGCGCCGCACCACAGAGGGAAGGAGGCAGGGAATTCAGTGGACGCTGACCTCAATGCTGGATGACCTCGACTACGCCGATGATATCGGGCTGCTGGCAAGCAGAAACCAGGACATGCAACAGAAGACACAACAGTTGACACAGTCAGCAAGCTCCATAGGTCTCGGGGTCAACATTAGGAAGACTCAAGTCATGAGGAAGAACACCATAGTGGGCGACCCAATCACCATCAATGACCAACCTCTGCAAGAGGTGGACGAGTTCACGTACCTGGGCAGCAAGGTTACCACAGATGGAGACTGCACAAGGGAGATCACCACAAGAATCAGCAAAGCCAACCAAGCCTTCGCAATGCTGAAACCCATCTGGAGGACCACAAGCCTGAGCATCCACACCAAGCTCCGTATTTTTAAGAGCAACGTGCTGAGTGTCCTTCTATATGGGTCAGAATGCTGGAAATCCACTACCGCTACGGAACGCAAGCTGGATGTCTTCCAGAACAAGTGCCTGCGACGGATCATGAAGGTCTTCTGGCCAAACATGATTACAAACGAGGAACTACGGAAGAGAGCAGGCGCAGACAGCATCGCTGAAACCATCGCCACACGGAGGCCACGTTTGCAGAATGTCACCTGACTCATTACCAAGGGTGGCACTGAGATGGACACCACAGGGGAAGAGAAACCGTGGGCGACCAAAGGAGACGTGGCGCCGAACCGTGGAGCGAGAGCTCAAGAACAGAGGCCTTACTCTGCAAACAGCACCCAAAATAGCAGCTGACAGACAAAAGTGGCGCTCCCTTGCCGTCGCCTCAAGCACCAGACGGCGCAGAGAGGACTGAATGAATGCTCGGAAGCTCTCTTAGCCACCTACTTAAGAAAGTATTTCGCCAAGTTTCAAGCTTGTGTGTACAGAAATATCGGAGATTCTCTTGTTTACATATATACGCACACACATACATACGCACATACGGCGCTTCGCGCCAAATGTACGTTCAGCAGCGAGGTTAGCGTAACTAGACATGACATAATTTTTATCTTGTTACTTCAATTGTTTGATGTTTAACCTGCCCGCCTTTGACATCATGGACATGCTATTAAATTCGCCCCACCGCGACCCGTCCTAAAAAGTCACTTCTATAAATAGAAGGGTCTTAAAAACCTTGACATCTGGAGAAAGTCAGGCAGTGGCGGTGACGTAAAAGAAGCAACTTCGTCACCACGCAGACTGGCATACTCTAAATATGACGTAATTCTCTCTCTCTCTCTCTCTCTCTCTCTCTCTCTCTCTCTCTCTCTCTCTCTCTCTCTCTCTCTCTCTCTCTCTCTCTTTCTCTCTCTCTCTCTCTCTCTCTCTCTCTCTCTCTCTCTCTCTCTCTCTCTCTCTCTCTCTCTCTCTCTCCCACACACACACACATATGCGTGCATCTCCAAGAGGCATAGATGCTCATGTGCCCGGAAGGCGTATGAACATCTATGCCTCTTGAGGATGGAGCGCGCGCATGCACGCACGCACACGCACACACATACACACACATCGACGCGCTTTCAGAAAAACATGCAGGTGTACTTAGTATAGCATGTAGCTGGGTAAAGTCAACCTGATTTCACACAAATTATAGCAAGACTGAAATTGTACCGTGAAATTCTAGTTTTGTCACCATTTTCCCCAAGTCTTGAAGCGAAAGCGAAACTCATATCGCCTTAAATATAAAATTACGTAAAAACAAAAAAATACGTCATGACAAATGACGTTTGACAAACCAATGACGTGCATGCACTGCGCGCGCCCCTTATAGAGTTCACTATGATGCATTGGCACATCTGCGAGGCTTTTTCAAAAGGAGATATTTCAACATCAGAATCAAGTCAAAGACAAAAGGTAGAGACCCTTGACAGCGAAGACAACTCTCATATAGAAGGGACGTTGTGGGTTATGGCGCCTGCCACCAATGCTAAAGACGCCAGGTTTGATTCCGGGTTCCGGCGTCGGACTTTTATCCTCTGATTAGTTCGGGTTTAACGTCCACAGCACCGAGGTGATCATGGACGGCCTTGACGGGCGGGTTATGGGGGACAGGGAAATCTATTGCCTATGGAGTACGACCTGAACACTGATCAACTCAGGTGCACTCCTACTGTGCCACTTTGATTTACCAGGACCTTTCAACGGACACATTTTTTTTTTTTATCCGAAGTGTCACTGTCAATTCGCGCGGACCGTCGGGGGTTCTTTCTCCGGGTACTCCGGCTTCCTCCCCCTCCACTTTGGTATCAGTTTCAGCCAACTTAATAAAATTTCAAATACAAACGATTTCCAAATACAAATTCAGTAGCTCGCTTGAGCTTGCCCTTAGCACCACGTGTATGTTCTGTGTGTGAGAGAATGCGCGTGATTCACGTGAGCGTGCTTGTTGGGTTCAGTTCGCGGCTACATTCTGCGCATTGAGTTATATTATAAATATGAGAAATGCGCCATATAAATACCATGTAATAATAATAATAATAATAATAATAATAATAATAATAATAATAATAATAATAATAATAATAATAATAATAATAATAATAATAATAATGGTACATCACATTTTGTTTTTTTCTCCTAGCCATATCTTCCCACGTTCTGTCCAAAACATAGGTTGTCAGACGATACTGAGAAACGATTTGTGCTGAAAAAAACCCCAACAACTTTGTTTTGAATTTTTCTCGGAAAACAATCGTTGACAAGGTAAATAATATATGAAGTCTGTTGTTTATCTGGGCCACCCTTTGACAGACATTTACTGCAGTCTTTTCACATAAATCTTAAACATAAAAACTTAAAATGGATGCATTATCTCCACTCATAGCTATGTATTATGTTTGGCTCACTATGGCAGGCCACATTGTTTTTTTAAAATTATTGATTCTGCTTAATTCATTAATGTTGTAAACATAAACCAAAAGCACAATTTGCAACCAAAAAGACAAACAATAAAAACAATTGACTTACAAAATACAATTGACAAAAGTCGGATATAACAACACTCTTTTGAGGTCCAAGCTATCTCTATATAGTTTACTTCGCTTATAACAAACTTCAAATACCGGGATGACAACAAAACAACATAAATCCTTGTACCTTCATACTTTGTTACATCCCACGTTTAACTGGCTGACCGGGCCGGTTTTCGTGTAACTTTGTACAAACTGTAATTACATACCAACCACCGCGACAGTGTTAACTTACCATACGTAGTGGCTTAACCCTTTGGGTGTCGGTAGTGATTTTGGTCGAGGTGATTCTACCGACGTCCAATAAGGTTAAATGCTTTGGTGCTTATACACTGGACTATCAACCATTTTCACACGAGAACTTCACACGTGAGGCCTTACACACAAGTAACCAACTTCTGAATAAAAGGAAAGAAAGAAACACAGGGGAGCGGGGGGGGGGGGGGGGGGGGGGGGGGAGTCGAACTGACTGAAGGGCGGGTGTCACACAAAATGGATTATCCGGGACACTAATTGGGAACTCCACAGACCACGGTTAGGAAAAACGGGCATGTCAACAGAAATTTGATTCCTGTAAGTATTTACTAGGCAAGTCTGGCATTCCGCGACACGCCCTGCAGCAAAAAAAAAAAAAAAAAAAAAAAAGGTCGGCAGACCATTTTGGGGTTGTTTGCTCGATACCACTGGACCAGTCTGCTGTCGAATGAAAAGGATGATTATATCAATATGACCGTCAAGCGAGACTACAGCAATAGAAATCACTATACAGAAGCGTGATTACCATTTCAGTACGTTAACCCTTTGCGTGTCGGTAGCGGTTTTTGTCGCGATGATTCCTACAGGAATCATCGCGACAACAACCGCTACATACACGCAAAGGGTCATAGGGCTTAAAATTCTTGTCTTTCATTTTTAATGCTTAATGTAAAACATAAAACCTAGAGTATTGTCAGAGTATATTTAACACTTTTCATCCTGATACACTACTGCTTGAAATTAATTTGACTATGATAGTTCATATGTTGTGCCAGCTATTCTGGCACCACCCTTGAACTACAATGGCTGATCTATCTCCTTATCTGTAATGTAGCCTTCATAGGACAATAAACAAATTCAAAACAATCAGCGTCATGATGCAATGGGTTAAAGCGACCTTCTCCATGCAAGATGATGGGTTAGTTGTACATTGTTTAACGTTCGCACAGAAGCAGGACGTGCCTATGTTGCATGTGGAAAAAAGAAACGAGATCATTCTGAATGTCTGTCACCAGCCGGTCTGCCATGCTGTCATGCTAATGTATCGACCCCATATTACAAAAATAAATAAATAAATACTTTTTTTTAAATGAACATACAAATTACAAAAATATATCCTGAGAAATAGTACATGAAAAGCGCAGATATGTCAATTATCGCATAACTTATCAATAGACAATTTAACTTCACACAAATATCAAGCCGGGACTGCAATATTTTCTTATTAGATGCTCTTGTTAAGTCTTAAAATAACTAAGACTTAGCGTTGTTTTATTAAGGGCGGGATTTCAGTAATAAATTCGCGTATAAAACGGGTTCTCAATGTATGTCCTGCACTACACAGGACTTTCATACCCATCTTTTCACAAGCCATCTGACTTGGCACACGTAACAGAGGTATCGTACCTGTAAGCAAAGGACCCTGTGCGCGGGCCCACTCGGCCAACGTCGGCCCAAGAGTCCTTTGCTGTTCCTGTGCTCAACCGGGAACTCCGGCTCCTGCCGCCTAGCAAAGGAAAATTCAATAAGTTCAATAACCTTTATTTGTCCTTTAAAGGGCAATAGAGAAGACTAGCATAACGTCTTTCATTTTACAACATTCAGACTTCACAGTTTAAAAAAAATGTTATATATATATATATATTAAAACGATCTGTTCCACTGCGGGATTTGATTCGCCGCTACAACGGTTGTCCAGAAAAGAAGATACCTACTCTTCTCTGTTATGGACTCCTAAGTGAACTGGGAAGCACCCGCTGTTGTCGCTTTTCAGCACGGACGCACATCACGCGACTGGCGCGCGCTAAGACACTGGCACTAGGAAGTCAGAGAGACGGGAGGTGACTGCCCCTCTGCCAAACCCTTCCACCTCCAACCACCACAGACTCTCAGTCGTCTGTATACATAGCCGCTCGTTCGCAGGTCCCCCACCCGGGTCTGCCCTGGGGGACTTGGGTGGGGTTAACTAATTTTTAGTTTCCAGGGTCACCCTGGTCAGCCCCATAGGGTAGGTTTTCCCCTCTATTCTGGGACATGTGCTTGGTCCATTCACCTGTACTTTCCTTTTTTAAACTCTCCCTACTGTATGCGCTGCCTGTAGCTCTTGATATTGGATGTGTGTTGCTAAATGGTCTAAGGTTTATTTAGCGTATTACATCGGCTGGCGACATACATTCAATATTCTGTTGACAGTGCAGGCACGTCCTGAGAAAGTCTTGTTGCTGTCGGGACGTTAAGCAATGTACAATCAATCAATCGTTCGCAGGTGTCCCAAATCTGACGAATCCCTGCAGCAACTGGTCTACGTGGGGCATGAAGCCGAAAGGTCCAAAATCACAAACCGGCACACATGTGACGGCATCTCATGCGCCCTCGATGGCGCAACTAGACTATAGTTGAGTACACCTACACCAGCCTTGTTTTCCAACGCCACGATACACAATATCATGGTTGAGGCGAAATAAGATTCCATTTTCCTGCTGGTAGAAATCGGCTGCCCCGTAATTTTTAGGGCCGGATCCAGGGGGTGGGGGTGGGGGGTGCTTTGGCACTACAGCACCCCCCTCGGCTTAAAAAACAAAAAATCATTTACTACAAGGCCACAACATGGTCCGAGAAGGAAGGGGGTGGTTTAATGTTACTGCAGCACCCCCCTCCCCCGTTTTAGGTATCTTCGGACCCTGAAAGCACCCCCCTCCCCCCTAACTTTTTCTCTTTCTACCCTAATCCCGCCCCCCCCACCCCCCACCCCAACCCGCTTTTCGATTTTTACGGACCCTGGAAGCACGCGCCATCCGCCGCTCCTGAACAGTATACAGTTTCTATATTGTCGTTCAGCACCCCCCCCCCCCCACCCTTAAAAACTGATTGATCCGGCGCTGATTTTAAACTTCACAGTTTTCTGGCCATAGGGCGTAAAATCAGTCGCTGACCAGCGCACGTTTACATTCATCAAAGTTCGTGATTGTTTGTCACACCGTCGCCGAAAGGGAGAAGTCGGGGTTCAGGCCTCAGGTTAACCGCTCATTGCCGAGTAAAACTGACCAACACCAAACTGCAAGAGGTATAGATCCTCATGAGCCCCCGCAGTTGAGGGTGCCCATGAGGATCTATGCCTTTTGTGAAACCACTTCGGATCCATATTTCTTGGAGGGCTGACGTTAAATTGACAATGATTTCGAAAATAAAATCTGCGTCCACTGGCAGTGAAGGGGTTAATGAGGCAGGAAACTGGTTTACATTCAGAACTAGTTCTCTTGTCTCTATATAGACAGAGAGTAATATCATAGACCTTATAATTCCGCCTTCGGCAACTTTATCATTCAGACTGCTAACATCTGTTTTGGAGAAGAGATGTAAGCTGTCTAAATTGTCTTACTCCCTAGCAAGAGGCCGGGTTTACAGATTTTTAAATATAAGTGTTGACTGTCTCTGCCGAAGGAAATCTTGGGGCATTAGCCTGTTACTGTGATGCGGCGTACGCAGTGTGGTGGAAGGACTATAGAGTTTCCGCTTGAGGGGACACTACTCGGTCTGCCTTGGACACCGAGCAGGCGACAAGACGGCGACTGTCACATGGCGCCAACCGCAAGCAGGGACTGACTCAGCGCCAGTCTGGTACCAGACAACTGACGTGACGACATTCTGTGCTGGATCTTGGCTTAAGATTGCAGCAGACTGGTAAGTAAATAACCACTTTTTTCTCACTTGCTTTTAACCCTTTAGTGCTTGTCGGTAGCGGTTTTTGTCGCGGCGGTGATACTGACCTACAGGAATAATCGTGCCAATAAACGCTACCAACACTCAAGGTTTAGTTTGAAAACAAATTTCAGTTCGTATCCTAGAAGGTTTATAACCGAATTTATACAACTGGCACCCTTTTCTCGCCCATGTGATACTATCCAATCTCAATTGAATGTGTGATAAATGCATGCTGTCTTTGCCGCGGCCGTAGACCACTTGGTAATACATGACAGTTGGCAGAGGCGTAGATGAAATGTTTAAACATTGACGTCATTTTGAGTTTCACGTCACTGCAGTTTACGAATCCATAAACAGTTGTCGCATTTTCTAACAATAAACGGAGAAAATTGCAAAGAATGACGCCAAAATAACGAAGAACGTTTTGATTTGGAATCAGACACAAACAAGTCCCTGAATGGTACTAAAATCTGATTCATGAACGATGTACATAATTAAATTACACAAAATAAACCACTAAGATTGACAGATAAAAAGCTCGGTAAAACTCGCACAATATTTGTCAAGCCGAGCTCTCGTGATTTATGTTGGGAAAACAGTCATAATTTAATCTCTATGTGAGTAAAGTGTTATCGAACCAGATCTGTTTGTCCCTTTGAACTTATCACTTAAACATGCTTAAAACTTGTTTAGCTTCTTCTTCTTAACCTCTTCATTGAGAAAAATGGACACTACTGCAAGAGGTTTAGATCGTGATGAGCCCACGCAATTGTTCAACTTACATTTTTATGTTATGATGTGCCAGCCAACATAGTACTTATTTATGTTCGTGTGATGAGAAAAATCATTCCTGTACAAAATTTCTGGTCAAGCATTCACGCATTAACTCCTGACGTTGCCATTTTTATTTTCTCATATCCAAGATGATATTAATATTATAAGTTAACGAGTCCGATATCACGATTTTAAAAATATGTCAAGATTGATTGATAAAAGCCGAGGCGCAATATCTCAGTAATGTATCCATTGCTCTAGAAGCGAATATAAAGCTGAGAAAGCGTGAAGCATGAGTAAGTCACCAACTTCGCCATTCATTTAGCCCCTCCGCGTGCAGCAGCTAGAACAGCCACTGACAACGCTTTCATTTATTTTCTCAGTGTGCTAGATTGTAAGCTATTTGAGTTTCTATTTTATCTAAAAGAAAACTATATCATTTTTATCCATTTCATGTTTGGAACAGTTTACTTTGCTTTAAAGACGGAGGTCAAAGCAAGGGTCAGCTGATATAAGACGAGTCGAGTCCCATATCACTTTAACCCTTAGGGTGTCGGTAGCAGTTTTAGTCAGTCACGATAATTCCTGCAGGAATCATCCCGACTATACCCGCTAACGACACGCAAAGGGTTAATCAGTACTTATGTTAACCAGTCATACACTAAGTTTTCCTCAATAGAGCAGTATATCGTGTTTGAGGCACATTCGCATTCAACATTTTGGGCTACGTCTCAGTGAGTTCCTATTTTATCGACTGTCTTGACGTTGTCGACAGTGCACAGTCATTGTCGTGAGACTGGTCAGTCCAGCCCTCAGTTAACGTGGCCAACAGAGTGGCCGTAAATGATTGTTTTAGTGTTACGAATCGGAGAAAATCTGGCCATCTATATACGTGCTGGTCTGTGAATTTGGACCCTACGGCTCAAAGCCTTAAGGTCCAAATTCACAGATCAGCACATCTCTCCAGAAAGGCAACAACTGTGTCATGTTTTCAAGAAGCGAAGGGTGTTTTTTTTTTTTCTGTGACCAGGAAATGTTGAGAAAATACCAACAGAAGGAAACACTCCTCAAACGACAGTTACAACACAGTATTACTTTTTGAAAATGGACGTACATACACGAAACAAGTCAATGCTTTTCTTTCATTTTCCAGGAGAGTAACTGCGTTTTCAAAATGGACATACTGACAAGAATACAAAGCGCAAGGACAATTACAATATCCATTTTCGGATGAACGCCTGAAAATTTAATAAATTGTGTTGTAATTGTGCTATCGAAGCTTGCTTCCTTTCTTGTTGATATTTCTCGCTTGGCAGTCACCTTTTCGGGCTGGATAAACCCGTTCTGAGTGGATAAACCCGTTCTGAGTGGATAAACCCGTTCTGAGTGAATAAACCCGTTCTGAGTGGATAAACCCGTTCTGAGTGCCAGCTGACGCAGACTGTATTTTTGCAATCTTCGTTAATTCAGCACACGAAAGCCAGGGGCCGGGACGGGATTCGAACCCACGACCCGGCGATTCCCTTCGCTCTCCTGCTCCGACGTTTAACCGCCTGAGCTATTTCGGACTCCTTACACTAGTTTTGTTTCCGTGCTAAATTTAAACCTCATCTGAGAATTCGCATGTTCATTTCTGTGTTTGGTATGAGTCAATTTAGCAGTGCTTATTATAGGGTGGGTTTAAGGGTTGGGTCACCGATGACATCCTCGATCTCTGTGATGAGAGGAGAGCCTGGAAGAAAAAGAGAGGCCAAGACCTCACATCAGCAAACAAGTACAGACTTGTCAACAAGAAGATCAGGAAGAGGATGAAAGAAGCCAAAGAAGATTGGATTGAAGACCAGTGTTGTAGCGTGGAAGAGGGCATGGCAAATGGCAACAGCAAGAAGGCTTATGAAACGCTAAGGACCCTCACCAAGACTCAACAGCGAACAGCCACAGTCATCGAAGACAGCAGCGGCCAACTCCTTACGGAAAACACTGTTGTACTAAACAGATGGACTGAGTACTGCCGAGACTTGTATAACTACAAGGCTGAGCCAGACACCAGCATCCTCCAAAACAATCAGGCTGGGGCCAGGAAGGCTGAAGACCTGCCAGTGTTAGCTGAAGAGGTGGAAGCAGCCGTACGCGGCCTGAAGGGAGGAAAGTCTCCAGGTGTAGACAACGTACCTGCTGAACTGTTGAAGCATGGAGGAGAAGTAACAACGAAGGTCCTCACTACACTCTGTCAAAAGATCTGGGAGCAAAAGAAATGGCCAGTAGAATGGACACAGTCTCTAGTGATCCCGCTCCCCAAAAAAGGAAACCTGAAACAGTGCCAGAACTACAGAACTATCAGTCTGATAAGTCACCCTAGCAAAGTAATGCTTAGAATCATTCTCAACCGCCTCAAAACTTTCGCCGAGGAACTGCTGGCAGAAGAACAGGCTGGCTTCAGAGTTGGAAGAAGCACTGTAGAGCAGATTTTCAACTGCCGCGTCCTGATCGAGAAACATCTGCAGCATCAGCGCGAACTCTACCACAACTTCATTGATTTCAGGAAAGCATTTGATCGCGTCTGGCACGACGGACTCTGGCAAGTCATGAGATCGTTCAACATAGAGGAGGGACTGATCCAAATGATAGAAGCGCTTTACAAGAACGCCTGCAGCGCGGTTCTACTTAACAATCAGTCAGGCGAGTTCTTCAGGACGACGATCGGTGTCCGTCAAGGATGCCTGCTCTCTCCTGTCCTTTTCAACATATTCCTGGAGAAGATCATGCAGGAAACCCTCCACGACCACCATACTTCAATCTCTATTGGTGGCAGATCCCTGTGCAATCTTCGATTCGCAGACGACATTGACCTCATGGCAGGCAGCAATAGTGAGCTCCAAAACCTGACAGACAAACTTTCAAGTAGCGCAGGGTCTTATGGCATGGAGATCAGTACGGATAAAAGCAAAGTGATGATCAACACCACAAGCGACAGCAGCAGCAACATTCACATGAATGGCCAAAAGCTAGAAGAGGTCAATAGCTTCAAGTACTTGGGAGCCACCCTATCCAAAGACGGTAGTTGCATAGCAGAGATCCGTATCAGGATAGGTACAGCAACATCCGCAATGGCCAGGCTGGACAGGATATGGCGAAGTAACTCCATCAGCTTCACCATCAAGTACAGGCTTTACAAGTCCCTCATAGTGTCTATTCTACTCTACGGCTGTGAGACTTGGACACTGCTTGCAGACTCAGAAAAGAAAATCCAGGCCTTTGAGAACAAGTGCCTGAGGAAGTTGCTCCGCATCTCGTACCGCGAGCACAAGACCAACGAATATGTACGGAGCATCGTCACTTCCCTGGTGGGCCCACATGAACCCCTTCTGGCAACCGTGAAACGGCGCAAGCTTGCTTGGTTTGGCCACGTGACCCGACACAACACCTTGTCCAAGACTATCCTCCAAGGCACTCTCGAAGGAAGTCGTCGGCGAGGTCGTCAGAGAAAGAGTTGGGTCGCAAACATAAAAGAATGGACCGAACTCGAGATGTCAGACTTGCTTGCCACCGCCCAAAATAGAACTCAGTGGAGAGCACTGTCTGTTGCTGCTGCCTTTCAGTCCCCCCAACGCCCAGTTCGGGCAAGGGACTGATGATGATGATGATTAAGGGTTGGGCACGCCGCAGGAAAAGATTAACGCAGCTTACCAGTACTATATGCGTACTGTTTTAACAAGCTGGCGGGGGTGACGGTTCAATTTCCTCAAGGCATGCTTAGTGTACAGTGACATCCATCTCGCGACCGTAATATACAGCGTGGGTGAACCCTTTTGCTGTCGGGCGCGCATTTTGTAAAGGTGATTCCTACAGGTATCACCTCGACAAAATGCGCGAAAGACAGCCAAATAAAATCGAACCAGTCTGCTTTGAATTCCGAAAATAACGAAGTAGTTCTGTCGCTTTGCCAGCATGTAATACTAGACGCCTGCGGGTGGCTTGAGTCTTTCAGTCCTAGTGTAATGTCCTCGTTGAAAATAACGAACAATTTGAAACACAGTAGTTGTGACTAAGTAACAAGCGCAGCTGAGAAGAAAACACAACATGCAGGCAGGAAGTATGTCAGTGACTTGTGTCTATGTGAAGACCGCTGCATCACGGCACTATCAGCACACGGTCAGGTGACATCCACAAACACTAAGTCAAAGTTCGAGTGCATTTCGCCATAGGCACATGATGACGCATCCGTGTTTGTTGTTGTTTTGAGTGTGTGTGTGTGTGTGTGTGTGTGTGTGTGTGTGTGTGTGTGTGTGTGTGTGTGTTTCTTGTTTGTTTGTTCGTTCGTTTGTTTGTGTATTTTATTGGTTTGTTGGTTTGTTTGTTTGTTTGTTGGTTGGTTGGTTGGTTCGTTTGTTTGTTTGTTTGTTTGCTTTCTTGCTTGCTTCCCTGGGCTAAACACGCTTTCAGCATCACCCAACAAAACGAGAAGATTGCATGTGGTTCCTTTTGATTATGGACATTATAGAACCCCCAAAAGTGAAGGATCCTCCGACCGATGTCGGCCGTAGTGGGCCAGAGCACATTCGTGCGCTGGACCACTGCGGCCGACGTCGGCCCGAGCACCTTTACTGACTGGTTCCGTAGATAGCTACATCGCCAAACATCAAAGGATTGTCTGTGTCCAATGTGGCTGCTGATGCGTATAATTGTGCAGTTGACAGGACGAGCCATCTCAGAAACTGTCTTTGATTATCACGTTCCACTGATCTTCTGCACAGCTCACATGATGGTTAGAATATAAAATTAACATGTGCGCTATTTGGATGTACAACAATTTTCGCAACATTGGCACTTTTTTTTTTTATCTGGTCCTTTTCCAGATTTTTTTTTTTTTTTTTTGGGTGGGGGTGGGGGTGGGGAAGTGTCATGAATTCAGTTTTAAGTAATTTCAACGATGAAAGGTATTTTTAAAAGAATGCTTCAGAAGACAGATTCATTAGTAGGTTTGTAAGGAGATTTTTAGAAAACGCCTTTTTGTACTCTTTCATGGACGTGAGAATAATTTTCAGTATATGTATTTTTGATCATACGTGATCATGTGATTGCCGTCTTGTAATATTTTATACCTGACAGCGTGTCGGCGACATTGGGTAACAAATGCATCTCCGTTGTGAAATTGAGGCCATATATTTCCTGTGTACTCTCTCACCTTCCATCCAAGCGGATCGCAGACTGAGCTGCAAAGATCTGCAGATTGATTACACACGGGCCTGCACACCACGATTGACAGACCCAGTAAGCAAAGGTCCTGTGGCCGATGTCGGCCGCAGCGGGCCCGCGCACGAACGCGCGCGGGCCCATTGCGGTCGACGTCGGCCTGAGGGTCCTTTGCTTACCCTATAAATATAATACTGGTCAGCCTCAGTATATTGCAGAACCTCGGAGCCATGAAATCAGACCGAGTTATTCGCGATCACGTTATTGTTTGCTGACTGCTGAGATGACAGAGAATAGTAAAGGAAAACCACACGGCGAGCAAAAAGTCCTCGGGTCGACGTCAGGTTTAGCGGGCCCGCACGGTCGTGCACGGGCTCGGAAAAATTGACGTCGGTACGAGGACCTTTCGTTCACCGGGCATCCCCATGGGAACCAGAGACCTGTGTTCGTTGTCTCAGATACCGCGGTATATCTTCTGGAGCGCATTCTACTGAGGCTGTGGTGTCAATGTGTGCTGTTGGCCAAAATACACTATAACTCTGTACACTGTATACTTTTATCAAATAAAACTTTTACTTAAAAAAAATCTGTCAGAGAATGATTCCTTGTCTTCATACAACGGTCAGAAGTTAATACAAATTAAATATGAACTCTGGCATTAGAAACGCGACAAAATTGACTAAAGACACGCACACCAAAACTTTTGTGTTCTGTTTATAGCCAACGGATAAGAGAATTTTTTAATTTTATTTGTTGCACAATCATTATTCTCGATATGAACCTAATATTTAGCAAAATGGCGATATCAGATCTGATTCAGTTGCGAAGTAATTTCCCTTTAATCAGTGTCGGTAGGGTGTCATCAAAGCGTGACGCACCTTCCGCCGTAACTGAATAATATTTCACTGACTTTACATGGCAGGGGTCAGACATCCGTAGAACAGTTTAATTAAAACTGGAACAGTCGATCCCGCCATTACGTCTTCAAAGAGTTTGACGTGTTGTTTGTTTGGAGTGCCAGACATGTGCATGAATGGTTCAACGGTGCTCTGTTGTCGAAAAATAATTCTGTTACTGTGTCTGACAATGTTCTGACCGTACCATTGTTCTTTACCGAACATGTCAATGGCGTTTTCCCGTTTGTGACGTCAATAACCCAGAAAGCAGAGGTCCTCGGGCAGACGTCGGTCGTGCGTGGGCCCACTGTAGTCGACGTCGGCCAGACTAAACGTCTTTTGCTTACTGGGAATCCACTCCTCCAACGTTTACACTGATGAGTGCAAAAGCGTGACATTTTTTCTTCATCCAGATTTTCCATTGCTAGTCAGTTTATAAACCTACTGATGCGCTTGGTTTCATTTGGAAGAGGTTCTCTCTTTGGTTACATGTGGACATGGAGATTTCCCAAAACAAATATTGCTTAAAACAGAGCTTTGATTGAAAATTTTTAAAATAAGTCAAAGGGCAATCACTCAGTGGAGACAGAGGTCGCGTATTTTATATTCATTTTCGAACGATATTACATGTTTGTTCATTATGAATGTTATAAATTTGAAAGAAATTCAGTTGCCAACGGTTATTTTTTAACTTTGAAAAATTATGTTTGATTGGTGTTCCACACAGTGCTTGTCGCAATTCTATCGTCAAAGGTTATAATATATATATATATATAGTGCATTATATAAACCAATGCAGTGTTTCCGACCATAAACGGCAGATTAAGTTTTTTTTTAAAACCCAATGTGTTTATGGAATACAAGGTAGGTGTTACCATAATTGTATGTTCTGGAATAGTACATGTAGTTTACTCTGAAGTGTTAACTCATTCGAGACATGCCGCATCCGGATACGCAGCATACAGCCGTGTATCCGGATGTAGCACGTCTCGAATGTGTTAACCCATTTAGTCCCAGCGCACTACAGCAGGAGATGAATCAACCATGATAATTCAAGGGTACTGCCAGATAAGCTTGGCGCCTGATGGCGCCAAGCTAATCTGGCACTACTCTTGAATTATCATCGTCAGTCCATCTCCTGCAACTGGTGCAGAGTCGTTAGATGAGACCTCCAGAATTTTGAAATGCGGTCATGGGGTTAAATGGGTTAATCTTGTACTGGTTGCAAATACAAGCAATCAAAATTTCCTAAACCTCAGTAGCGGAGCTGACCATTTCATTATTATTATTTTTCAAAGGCGCTAACGTACTCTGGCACTGCTGTAGAACACTCTCAGCCCATCCATCTCGCGTAGGTGACACTTCCCCTATATGGTAGACCCTGCTGGAGGATTTTGGTATTTCCTGTCGAATCTATTAATGTCCCTCCACCCGCAAAGACTCCATCCTTTGCACATGCTCATAATTATTTGCTTGAATGACGGCTGTCCGCTGATGGATGAAATCTAATTTCGGTAATTTTTCTTTTTTAAGTAAGATGTGGTTCGGCGATGTCAGACCTTGGACGCGAGAAAACCCACAGCAAAAAAAAGATGCTCGTGTAATTTACGATCTTTTAAAGTTTTTAGGGTTTGTGATGGATTTTCCGCAGTTCGTAATTACTGGTCTGCCACGCCACTACGCGGTCAAGGTCTGGTTGAGTCCTCCAGTTGCTGAACTTGCAGAAAGTGAACCATGAACGTCATTTCTAGTGGCACGCAACTTCAGAGGCAGGTTAAGGTTTATATTTAGTCTACTAGCACTGATCATCATAATTATGAACTCTATATTTTTATGAGCATTTACGCCTCTTGTTGATCCTGGGATTATTAAGCTTTCTTGTGTTCCTGGAAAAATACACGTATACGTTTGGGTTATTTGCACTTCCAATGTTTTAGACAGAAGACACATGTTTTTCGCAGTCTCGTCGCTAGCTACCGCTTGTTTCTTTTAACTCACCAAGGTGCGCCGAATCCGATAGCTGCGGAAGTGTCGTATAGCGTTGCCTTCGGCAACGCTATACGACACTTCCGCAGCTATTGATGCAGGGTGCCTTGAATGTGTCAACGAGAGTGTCATGAATGCAAAAAGATCAATTGCCGTGTATTGAGTGGTACGTCAGTGTGAGAAAGTATTCTGACGCGTCTGATTTTGTGTTATTAAATCCAGACCAAAACGGTGACTGCCAAACGTGAAAAATGCAGAGAAATTCCCCCAAAAAAAGACACTTTCGATCACCAAAGAAAGGATTTGTAGCACTTTACTTGCTTGTATGTCTATTTTGAAAACGGGTTACAATATTTCGGCTTTCGGGAAATATTACTAAATTCTGTTGTAATTGTCTTTCCTAAGCGTGTTTCTTTGTTTGTTTGGATTTTCTATCCGATATTTAGTTCAGGTTTAAAACACTCAAATACTTTTTTTTTAATGTAATTTGGAGATTGCTTCCATACAGGGCATCTCAACTGGGATAAATCCCTGGTAACAATGCAACAAGCTCAGGCACGCTTAAACTCAGACTTAAAGGTGAGGAACTACATGAGCATTGTTTCCCCTTCGTGTGTCATTTCCCAGTAGACTTGGGGCAGAATCTCTTTTGCTGCTAGTTCCTGCCAGCCGCTAAATCGAACAGTATTCCTCAGGAGTGATCCGGATCCATGCCTGATGGTGCACTGAACATCCCTACGAAGGAAAAAACACTCCTAGAAAACGCAGCCACGGCACAATTTATTAACCCCTTCACTGCCGAGTAAAAAATAAACACAATCCAACTGCAAGAGACACATATCCTTATGAGCCCGCGACTGCGGGGGCTCATGAGGATCTGTGCCTCTTGCTGACGCCATGTTTCTTGAACGGTGTTGGCTTCTGGTCGTTGAATGCACCAAGATTCCAGAAACAAAAATGTATTGCAGTGCACGTACAGTGGCAGGGACTGGTTTTTTTTTTCAGAATAGACACACAAACATGTGCACAATTTGCTAATTCTGATGATAAGTGACAAGTGTTTTTCTTCGTCGGGATGTTCTTTGGGTTTGACACGCTTGGCAGTCACCTTCGTGATCTCATCATGCACTGACTTTACACATTGTCAGTGCTGGGCTCCAAAATGTTTTTCCGGTAGCGAATTAACCCCTTCAATGCCAGAGAGTGTTTCTTAACCCTTTGCGTGTCGGTAGCGGTTTTAGTCGCGATGATTCCTGTTGGAATCATCGCGACTAAAACCGCTACCGATACGCAAAGGGTTAAACCATTTTTAATTCAACGCCAAAGAGCTGCAGGCGTTCAAGGAACACGGATGCAAAATGGTGTCAGCATGAGGCGTGGATTCTTATGAGCCTCTGCAACTACGGGGTCTCATGAGGATCAGTTTCTTGCAGCTGGATAGCGTTTGGATTTCGGTAGTGAAGGGGTTAACTTATTGAACCCTAAGGTCAAAATTCACAAATATTGATGTTTGCTGAAGACTACTACGAAAGATTCAGAGACAGTTCACAATGCCTTGACGCCCCTAACCACATTAGCTCAAGGGTAGTGTCAGAATCGCTTCGTGCCTTGAGGTTTGAGTGAGGTGCCAATTGATATTCTGGCACCATCCTTGAATTCACATGGTCGATCTGCCGCGCGTTGTATCATGTTAGAGCTGAGCAAATTAATTTGGTCATCTGAGACCCGGTTACACTCTGTCCAGTTGCAACCTGGATGGCCGTACACTTTCTTGCTGTGACAAGAAAGTCCTTCACGTTTGTCCTTCTTCCCCTCCACTCTAGACCCATGCAGATATGACAAGTACCGATACCATTGCTCTCTTCTCCTCCCCCGCCCCCACCCCCCAACCACCACCACCTGTTCCCCCTCCCCTCTCTTCCACTCCACCCCAACCCGACCTCTCCAGTCCCCTGTTCTAACTACGCGTTGCGTAGGCATCTTGTCATTGTACCTTTGCCTGTCTGTGATCTGCGAAATGGTTCATCCAGTCCTTCCTGGGGCTCAAGGACCGTGAAATCAGGTCTGAGCAAGATACTTCATCAAAAGTCCCCGGGCTTTACCCAGTGAGCACAGGTCCTCGGGCCGCCGTCGGCCGTGGTGCGCGGGCCCACCACGGCCGTCGGAGGCCCGAGGATATTCTACCTACTGGGTAGCCAGACAACTCCGTCTGTAACAGTATGACATACACTGCGCGCCATAAAAAAAAAAAAACAAGACAAAGATTTGCCGGTCGATATTTTGCAAACGGCTTACCATTTTGAAAATCTGATTTCGTCACAGTAAAGTATTTTTAGTCCTCTTTACAGCACTCTCAGCTGCATTTGTTTCATTGTGTAGTCTTCACCCTATGACCCGGTAAAGTTACCTACCCCCAAAAGAAAAAATGCAAGACGGACATTTCTCTGTGTGCTGCCTTGTTTTAGAACACATCTTATGTTTGGCCAGACACACTAAAAAGCGGATAACACCATTTTAAACTGCGTTCATTTTTCTTGAAAACAGACGACAGCAAGTAATCGAGGCAAATCAATTTTACGTTTGGAGGGTAGGCGCGTATCTGTGACAACAACATCCCCATTTTCATTCAAAATCCTCCTTTCTTGCTGCAGCTGAATGGAAAATGATTCTTCTGGCTACAAGTGCAGACAAAATTAGGATGAGTGCCCTCAGATGCGAGGCATTCGCGGCTGAATCTTACATGCCCGATGTTTTCGAGGGTGAACGCGTGGAAAACACGAAAACAAGTTTTCTGATGAAATGAATCCCCATCTTCAGGTTTTCAAGAAAAATGAACGCAGTTTAAAATGGTGTTATCCATTTTATAGTGTGGCTGGCCAAACATGAGATGTGTGCTAAAACAACACAGCACACAAAGAAATGTACGTCTTGCGATTTTTGATTTTGGGGGTAGGTAACTTTACCGGGTCATAGCGTAAAGACTACACAATGGACACAAATGCAGTTGAAAATGCCTTAAAGAGGACTAAAAATGTTTTATTGTGACGAAACAGATTTTCAAAATGGTAAGCCGTTTGCAAAATATCGACCGGCAAATCTTAGTCTTGTTTTTTTCTGACGCGCAGTGTTGATTCTGAAGACTTCATACAGCAGTTTTCCACGTCTGCAAAGGCACAGGTTCCCATCAGACTGCAACCGCAGCCATACATCTACAACAGGCTTAGACTCCAGTGAGCCGTTTTGGCTGCAAGCCGTATGAGAATCGATAGCGTCGACCTATCAAGGTTTTTAGGATTCATTGCCTCTCCGATTTTAAAAAAAAAATACTGAATTCAAGAGCTGGCGCAGGACTAAGCTCATTCGTGCAACTGGCCCTGGTGTCCAGACACTAGTGACGGTTCTGCGCCATTTACTCCCAGTTCCGATCCTCAGGAGAAGCCGTGTGAGTGACCCCCTTCACTGCCAGGGTCCATAAACCCTCTCAGTGAAACCATAGTTGGCTGACTCTTGGACTGGGGGCACGAAAACGCTTGCACACTGGTGCAGCAACGTAATTGAGCTGATTTATTTTCATGTGCAATGATTTGTGACCTACAGACCACTGCACTGTCTGAATACATTTATACTCTTCGTTAAACAGGATACGTGAAGTCCTATTAGAGTAGAATCCAAAACCCCAAACAAAAAGGTCTCACCTTAAGGCCATGCAGTCGCCACATACTGACGTTATAAATTGTCTTTGTGTCATTGTAAATTCAGAGTTAAATGAACCCCCAGCCGTTCAAGGAACATGGATGCAAAGAGTTGTCACCAAGAGGCATAGATCTTCATGAACTCCCGCAACTGCGGGGGCTTATGAGGATCTATACCTTTTGAGGCTATGTGGGGTTTAATTTTTCTCTGCAGTGAAGGGAATAACGTACTTAATTTCAGTTCTGTCAGTCGGGGGTGTGCTGTAGGATTTAAAACTTGCCCTGTTCTTCGCACGTAACAGTTTCAAATAGTGGAATCATCCAGAAATTCAATGTAATCCGCGGACAAATAGATTCCGAGTAGTGAGCGTCAGCCCTGTAATGGAAAACAGACTTGGTTTTAAAAACAGGCGAGCTTAGGAGCAGATCTCATTTTACAAACCTACAGCCCTGAGGCGACTATCATAATTGATATCAGGCAGCAACGTTTACCTATAAGTAAATCTTACTGAGTTCTTTTCAATTTAAAAAAGTAATAAACACTGTCGCATGAAAAAGGAATCGCTGCGAAAGAGCAGTAATTTAATACATATCTAACTGTACATGTAATTTATCTCATTCATTTCAAACTTACAGTTAGTCTTACATCTACAAACAAACAAATAAACGTATAGATGATATAACTCTTTGTTTACATGCTTAGTCAGCGCTTCCTCTTTGATGTGCATACTATTTCTGTCAACGTTCTATAATTATCTGACCATCGTTCTGGAATTAACTGCACAACCGCGTACATTAACCCGTACACTGGCCAGATAAATGGATTCCACCCATCTGCATAAGGTATAGATCATCATGGAGGATGTATGCCTCTTGCTCATGGAGGATGTATGCCTCTTGATCATGGAGGATGCATGCCTCTTGCTCATGCTCATGGAAGATGTATACCTATTGCTCATGGAGGATCTATGCCTCTTGCTCATGGAGGATGTATGCATCTTGCTCATGGATGATGTATGCATCTTGCTCATGGATGATGTATGCATCTTGCTCATGGAGGATGTATGCCTCTTGCTCTTGGATGATGTATGCATCTTGCTCATGGAGGATGTATGTCTCTTGCTCATGGAGGATCTATGCCTCTTGCTCATGGAGGATGCCTCTTGCTCATAAAGGATCGATGCCTCTTGCTCATGGAGGATCTATGCCTCTTGCTCTTGGAGGATCTATGCCTCTTGCTCATTGAGGATGCATGCATCTTGCGCATGGAGGATGTATGCCTCTTGCTCATGGAGGATTATGTCTCTTGCTCATGGTGGATCTATGCCTCTTGCTCATGGAAGATGTACGCCTCTTGCTCATTGAGGATCGATGCTGAGGGAGGATCTATGCCACTTGCTCATGGAGGATCGATGCCTCTTAGTCATGGAAGATGTATGCCTCTTGCTCATGGAGGATCTATGCCTCTTGCTCATGGAGGATGTTTGCCTCTTGCGCATGGAGGATGTATGCCTCTTGCTCATGGAGGATCGATGCTCATGGAGGATCTATGCCTCTTGCTTATGGAAGATCTATGCCTCTTGCTCATGGAGGATGTATGCCTCTTGCTCATGGAGGATGTATGCCTCTTGCTCATGGAGGACGTATGCCTCTTGCTTATGGAGGATCTATGCCTCTTGCTCATGAGGATCTATGCCTCTTGCGCATGGAGGATCTATGTCTCTTGCGCATGGAGGATGTATGCCTCTTGCTCATGGAGGATGTATGCGTCTTGCTCATGAGGATCTATGCCTCTTGCTCTTGGAGGATCTATGCCTCTTGCTCATGGAGGATATATGCCTCTTGTTCATGAGGATCTATGCTTCTTGCTCTTGGAGGATCTATGCCTCTTGCTCATGGAGGATATATGCCTCTTGTTCATGAGGATCGATGCCTCTTGCTGAAACACTTTGTATGCATGTTCTTTGGGCGGCTTGGTATCTTCGGCGTTGAGTAAACAAATATGTCAGAAACACAGTCTGCAGTCCATTGGCAGTGAAAGGATTAAGACAGAGAGTGAGAGAGATTGAGATTGCGGAGATCCATCGTGTGCCCATCAATTACCACTGTATGATTAAAGCACCGGCCTGCCACACCATGCGCATGGGCGGAGGGATGGGCGGGGGGCGGAACGAGGGATACAATCCCGATCAAGTGTCTGGACGAGATGCAATCAAGCCCTACACCCTCCGGACCAAATCGAACGCGGGTCTTGTGTGGAAGATACGGTGGGGGAGGGTCAGCGCAACGAATGCGTCGCATTTAGTCGGCTTACACATCAAGTACAATCAAACTGAGCTATCATGAATTTGTTCCTTAACCCCTTCCCTGCCACTGTACCTGCACTGTACTTCCTTTTTTGTTTCTGAAATCTTGTTTCATTCAACACCCCACCCGGGTCTGCCCTGGGGGACTTGGGTGGGGTTAGGTATTTTTTAGTTCCCAGGGTCACCCTGTCAGCCCCACAGGGTGGGGTTTTCTCTCTATTCTGGGGCATGTGTTTCTGTCTACCCGAGGTCCATTCACCTGTATTTGCCTTTTTTAAACTCTCCCTACTGTCTGCACTGCCTGTAGCTCTTGATATTGGATGTGTGTTGCTAAATGGTCTTAGCTTTATTTAGGCCCCATGTGTTAGGTTTATTTAATGTGTTTGACCGGCTGGCGACATACATTCAATGTTCTGTTTAGTTGGTTGTTTTTTTTCACAAGCAGTGCAGGCACGTCCTGAGAAAGCCTTGTTGCTGTCGGGACGTTAAGCATTGTACAATCAATCAATTGTTTCATTCAACGACCAAAAGTCAACACCGTTCAAGAAACATGGATACAATTTGGTCTCAGCAAGAGGCATAGATCCTCATGAACCCCCTCAGTCGCAGGGGCTCATGAGAATCTGTGTCGCTTGCCGTTGGATCTTGTTCACTTTTTTCTCGGCAGTCAAGGGGTTAATGACATTTTGGTATCGTGGCTGCGTTCTGTCACGAATCTAACAGAAGGAAAACGAATTCCTGCGTGTCATGGTTTTAGAGTATGTCCCCCTTATCGAACGGACGGTCTCGTCGCCTCAATGGAAGTATGAGACAGACCCCCGTATCAATTCACTGTGACCCTGACATTCTATCTGCAAGATGCATAGATCGGCATGAGCCCCCGCATGCTGACGGCGTAGATGCTTCTTGTTCGATCAGTTTGTATCTCAGCTCTTATCGCGAAGGTTGTTGGCGTGCCCGCAGCCCGGTAGATGTTAAATTGCAACAATAAATTATATTATTAGTTCGTTGTTCTAACACTAGCTGCACGATATTGACCACAAGTCATTAAGTAGAAGTCTATGTAACTGTTAATTTTTATACCTGTGGAGTGGTGATGCTAATCAGCTGTTATCCATGACCTGTATGATCAGTCCACTCCCCATTCCGGCTAAACCTAGTGTTTTGCAGACTATTGGTTTAAATAGTTTTATTACTTTGCAAAATACATAAAAGAATATACATTCCGGCTGAACCTAGTGTTTTGCAGACTATTCTCAGATGTGATCCCTTCAGCTCTAGAAGTGAATGATGTATCTAGATGTGTTTTCCACAATTACCGCGTGTGGGTGTACTCCTCAGGTAGGCCCACAGCAAGTACACTTCTATTTAAATGAGTGTGCTTTTGGATTTGAGTGTACTTCTGGTATAGACTAAGTTCTGTAACACACCACAAGTACACTTCTATTCAAAGGAAATGCTTAGCATCTCATTTGAATAGAAGTGTACTTGTAGTGTACTCCCCGAGTTTAGCATCTCATTCAAATAGAAGTGTACGTGTGTACTCACTCGGGTAGTACATAGCAAGTACACTTCTATTTAAATGAATGTGCTTTTGGATTTGAGTGTACTTCTGGTATAGACTAAGTTCTGTAACACACCACAAGTACACTTCTATTCAAAGGAAATGCTTAGCATCTCATTTGAATAGAAGTGTACTTGTAGTGTACTCCCCGAGTTTAGCATCTCATTCAAATGTATGTGTGTACTCCCATAGTGGGCCTACCTCGGGAGTACCCCCGCAAACGGTATGGGTAGCTTACAACTCCGCATTTGTGTGTTGGCCTTCTTTATCCGCATTTCGTCACACACTGGCATAATCAATGGGATCCCCTCATGAGCCGCTAATCCAACTATTGTGCAGGCCTGGTATGCCGCAGGCTGTAATAGGCAGGTTGTGTTTGCAGACCCGTGGTAGTGTGAATTAAATGTGTCACGCTCTATGAGCTTGGACTGTACGGCTCTACTTGTGTGCTGGTCTGTGGTTTTGGACCTTACTCCTGTAAACATGTGCTGGTTTGAAATTGTGGACCTTGTGGCTCGAAGCGAAAAGGTCCAAAATCATAGGCCAGAACACGAAAGGGACGAGACATTGAACACGCCCCGCTATTTGCGGCGGGATGGAGATGAACAGCTGTCTGTCTAGTTAATCAGCATGTTCTGCAGAGAGGTGGCTCAAACTACAGTAGTGCCTGAACGAAATTGTGAAACCATAATGACGCAGTTGATTGCTTGAACTCATGTAGCCCCGACGCTCTACAGCAGGAAATGGATCGACGATGATAATTCAAGGGTAGTGCCAGATTAGCTTGGCGCCTGATGGCGCCAAGCTAATCTGGCACTACCTTGAATTATCATTGTCGATCCATCTCCTGCAACTAGCACTTAATTTTAAGTGACACCTCCAACATTTGGAAATGCGGCTCGAACATTTGGAAATGCGGCCATGGGGTTAAATGGGATAAGGATGGGAAGTGCCTGAGCACTTTAAGCTGTCGATGCCGGGTCGATCCATCTTCTGCATCTGACGATGGATGTCTTTGATGTCGTCAGTGTGGACTGGTGATGTCATACAGTTTGGATTAGTCGGGAAATATGAACAATTACAGTGCCTGTGTGTCTTTGGTGCGGTGATCGGTTTTCAGAGCCAAAGATGTATAGGCAAATACACAGTCCGGGTTAATAACCTTCTTACTGAGTACTGCATACAAGTCCGTAGAAATACACCAACACATAGTGCCTGATTGGCGCATGAAGCCTAAACAGTGCTATCCCTTACTGAAATGTCACACAATCAGTCTTTCTCACACACTTGGTGCTGTAAATGAAAGGGCTACGGCGTGATTTTCGCAGGCAAACGCCGTCGGCGATTCAGGAGCAAAACAAAATGACACCTCTTCCCGTCTTTCTTTTTAATTTACCGTCTAGATGTTGAGGTTTTTACTTTCGGTAACTTGACATGTATTTGCAGACTGCCTAAGGGGTTTCACTGAGCAATATTTTGGCGGGTGGTTTGATATTTCAGAAATTAATTAGGGAGCCGCTGAAACAGCAAATACGAACCACTGGCCTTTTAACTGTTTCAGCCCCGACAGCAAGACATGGATCGAGCATGATAGTTCATGGGCGCCAAGCCATTCTGTCACCACCCTTGAAATATCATGCTCGATCTGTCTCTAGAAATGTAATACAGTCTTTCACGTTGCAATTTTAAAATTTGGGGATTTCGGTCCAGGAGTAAAAAGCGTTAAGATCAACATATCAGGATACACAAGTTATCCATTTAAAATCAGGATAGGCTGCGCCGATCTTGAGTAATAGACAGTGATGATGATGAAGATGATACTGATCATCATCATGATTATCATGTATTAACTAAATCACTACTTATATCTGGCATTGCCTGGACAAATCACGATTGACAGGTCAGTGGTGTTGTGTATGTGTGTGTGTGTGTGTGTGTGTGTGTGTGCGTGTGTGTGTGTGTGTGTGTGTGTGTATGTGTGTGTGTCATTGAGTTAACCCTAACGACTATGTACCAGTCGCAGGAGATGGCTCAACCATAATACAAGGGTAGTGCCAGATTAGCTTGGTGCCAACAGGCGCCAAGCTAATCTGGCACTATCCTTAAACTATCATGGTTGACCCATCTCCTGCTGTAGGGCTTGTGTGTTAAATGGGTTAAATATTGGTCTTAGCTTAGAAATTTTCATTACGGTATAATTCTTCGCTTATCACCAGTTTCCGTCAGTCAGCGTGAAAACATGAAGTGTTGAAACATCAAATGAGAGCTATCCAATATATGTCGTCAGCAAATATCGTTTTTTCCAATCACGGAACGGAGATGCACATTTTGTTGGAACGCCGAAAGCATTTATCTGACCATCAAACAGAAAATGAAATTTCTGTCTGTCATTCATGACGCGCCACTGATGTGACCGCGTTACAGGCGTCTACGTTTCGTCAGACGAGTTGTTTTTGTTTCCGTGTTTTCTAATCAGAAACTGTGCATCTTCTCCATTTGCAAGAGATATAGCTATTGAGAAATATATCCATTTGCCGCATTGAGTCGAGCGGGTCTATTACCGTATATGGCAATGATCAGCCATTGTAACCCCACATTAACCCCTTCCCCCAATGCGCAAAAGGCCATCGGGCCGACGTCGGCCGTCGCTGACCACGTGCTCGGTCCGATGGTCTTTTGCGCATTGGGTCATTGCCATAACACGATGACCAACGCTAACATGCTAGAGGCACAAGTCCCCATTTGTCCCCGCATTTCCTGAGGCCAATGAGGATATGTGCTTCTTGCTGGCTTTAATCATATCAGTGTGCTGCAAGCAGACGGTGTTACCATCGGCTACCAAGTAAGCAAAGGACCCTCATTCGTGCGCGGGCCAACTGCGACCGACATCGGCCTGATGGTCCTTTGCTTACTGTTGATCTGCAATGGTTTTAGTGACATCTCTTCGTCTAGCGGCTGTCAGTGTAAGGATTAATAATGCCTATATTGCTCAGGCAAAAAGGATGCGCCAAATCATTCCTTTAGCGCATGGAAATCTATTCCTCCTGCAGGTTCAGGGTGCTGAGTGAGGGACCAAACAGCTACATCAGGCCTCGCCTCGCTCTGTTACTTGTGAAAGATGGCGCGATTGGTTGTATCAGGGTCCCATTTCCGGTCTGAGTGAGCGATGATAGATCCTCGATATATCGGTGCTTGGTGGACGCCGCCATTACATCAGTCATAGTCTTGTGCAGATCGCCAGGGAGAATTTGATGGGAACGATTTTCTGTCATAGAGGGATGCCGGCCTTCAGTGAATACAGCTTGAACAATGCCGGGGCCATCAAAAGAGCGGATGGGCGATGTGAACGGAACGAGCGCATTGCATTGCGCTCTTGTTTCATGTGCGAAAGTGCGCATCAAACTTTACACTGGCGCATTGTTTGTTTACGCTTGCGCGCACCCACTGTAGAAATCAACCAGAATCAAGAGTGAAAAAAACCCACCACAAAATAACGATGCTTATGTAAGACTGAGTCATCGCTTAGTAAATGGCTTTTAGTTTTACGTTCTCTCTATATTGTACAAGCGGAAATGTAGTCCCAGTACACAGAAGGATTTCGGGCAAAAGTCAGCCAAAGTGGACCCGTGAACGACAGTGCGCGGGCTCACTGCGGCCGACTTCAGCCCGATGGTCTTCGTGTACTGGGTCACTAGTTTTCCCTTCACCTCGGATTGTGTGCGTGCATTGTCTTTGCCGTTTCAGTCTTTTCGGTCTTTCCACGTTCAACAGCGGATGGTCTGAACTCCACTAAGTTCATGAATATTCATGTTTTGTGTCTTTGTTCAACAGATAACTTGATGATCACGGAGGACAATTGCGCCAGATGGACCAGTCGGAAGTATCTTTGAGTTAACGACAACCAACTTTTAGTCGTCACGGATTAACACGTTTTCAGTGTAGTCACAGCACGGGAAAAGAACTAATAATGCCCAAATGAACAAAATATCATCGAGCCGACGTCAGCCATAGTTGGCCCGTACTGTCAAACTACGGCCAACGTTGACGTCTGCTCAAGAATCTTTTGTCTACTGAGGCTTGTGTATCTATAGGTTATACAAGAGAGAGGTGGCTACAGATGGACAGAAGAGATGCAAGCAACGTATGGGACCCGGTGACTCGTTGGACTGGATGAGTCGTTGTTCTATGGCAGATTCCATGGCTCATTTATGTCCATCGTATTGCTGCCACACTGAGTGCAGGGATATCAGCTAACAAAACGGACCACTAAAACTCTCTGGCCATGGATTATTGTTAAGCACTTGGCCCTGGCTAGTTGGCATATAACAGTGCAGAGAGTGTAGACGGAAAGCTCCCTTTAAAGTGTGTTGACAAAACACGTGCAGTACCAGTGCAGATACGTGTATTTATGCAGAGGGATGCTTGCGCCTAAGTCTGTGTATGTATATGGAAGTCTCCCTTCTAAGTCTTCGTCAAATGGAGTTGATGCCAAAATGGGAGCGATATATGCAAGGAGGAAAATATTCTATGCATAAAAACGGATATGACGTGTGGGCCTAGGGACAGGGGAGATAACGCCTGTTGACCATATCAGCCCAAAATGACATTGGGCTATTGCTGATCACGGCTGGTAGGATTGTGTGAGAGCTAACCAGGGTGCGGGGGCAAACTCTTGCATTGCTAAATCCGTCCTGGGGACCGTCTGTCATGATGGGTCAATACCGCTGAATGTCACTATACAAAATAGCACTGAATTGCACGATACAATTTGAATACGCCAATACACTAATTTTGACATTTACTTCCAATGAAAGCAAGCGAGTGAAAGCCCTGGAATGTGTGTGGAGATGTTTCATAGCAGGCACGTCGTTCTCACACGGCAAAGAGAATAGAGCCTGTGTCCCACTGCATGACCTGTTGCCAAACAGTTTCAGATGTCGATAATTTGGTGTGTTGTGAACGTCGCTTGCCGCCCACTGTGACTGTCGAGTGTAAATAGAGCAGCATGCCGCAGGCAGTGTACGTGGACATGATGGCCCTGCACCCCCCTCAACAACCCATCCACCTCCCCAACACCAGCACCCTGCACTACCTCTACAACATCACCCTCTCCAACAGCGCTAACTTTACAGTGCCGGGCGGTAACGGCACGGATCTGGAGGAGGATGATAGCGTGTACGTAGTGCCGAAACTGAGCGCGGAGATCCAGGTGGTGCTGTACGCGCTCATCTTCCTGTTGGCCGTGCTGGGCAACCTGCTGGTCATCGTCACCCTCTTCCAGAACAAGCGCATGCGCACGGTGACCAACGTGTTTCTGCTGAACCTGGCGCTGAGCGACCTGTTGCTGGCCGTCTTCTGCATGCCCTTCACGCTTGTCCCCGTCCTGCTGCGCAACTTCATCTTTGGCGCCGCCATGTGTGTCATGATCAGGTACCTGCAAGGTCAGTACACGCTTCCTCTTGTCTTAACCCACTCAGCCGTACAGCAGGAGATTGATCGACCATGATAATTGAAGGTAGTGCCAGATTAGCGTGGCTCCTGAATTCAAGGGTAGTGCCAGATTAGCTAAGCTAAACTAATCTGGCACTACCCTTGAAATATGGCCTGAATTCAAGGGTAGTGCCAGATTAGCTTGGCAGCAATCGAGAGGTGCGATAGTATACTCAGTGCGGAAGAGACCATCGGGCCGACGTTGGCCGCTGTTGGCCCGCTGCACGTCCACACGCGCTGCACGTAAGGATGACGACCTTCACTTCTGTATGTTGTACCGTCACAGCGCGCCGAATATACAATGAAAACGGAACTGTGAGTGAACCCAGTCCTCCATTTGTCACAGGGAACAAAACGCTTTACTACAAATGTCCGCATTACTTAGTTGCCGCAAAGGCTGCGGGTAAGGGAGGGTTGGGGTCATTGAAACGTCAATTTTCCCGGGTAACATTCATTGAAAATTTGGCGCTCTTCGGTGTTTAGTTTGTGATATATATAATTATTATTATTACAGTAATTTCATGCGTGCAGAACCGTTTTCTCTGAAGTCAATATTTGCTAATTCACTCTTGTTGATATGATACTGTGTGCATATCTGCATTGCTTTTGAACATTAAAAAAATTATATCTTTATTTTATGTTCATTGTGTTTCGTAAACACGTTATTTAATGTTCATTGTATAATAGTTACTTATACAGAGCGGTGTGTAAGAGATCGAGGCGATTCGCCTAAAATGTAATCCTGAATAAATCCTTTCAGTTTCATCGCGATCTCAAGAGAATGATACAAGCAAAATCAGCATCGTTTGTTGTCAGCAGTCTGGATCAGCGTTAGGTTAAATAAATCCTCGAGATAGAATCATTAATCGCATTATTGTGGCCATTGATTTTGTATTTGGTGTGACTCCGCCAGCCACATTTTTGCTGATTGTTTTCATTGATTCGTCCTCCCTTAGAGGTTAGTGACTATAGACGTGTTTGAAAACGACTGCAGACTTCTGTTTATTACTGCATTTATTACAACCGACAATGGCAGACGTTTCCGTCACAAAGCTCGCTTCATGTGTGCCTGACGTACTAACTCTCTGGCTGTCGGTAGCATTTAATACTTTTTGTAAATGCGTTTTTGTGATGAGTTATTTTTTTACACTTAACTTTTGTTCAGCGCCTAGGGCTTTAGGTTAGGCGCTATACAAGTACTCATTATTATTAAGGTGATTCCTGCAGGAATCACCTCGACAAAAGCGCTACCGATAAAGGGTTAACACATTCACCCCAGTGTCCAGAAATGGCGATCCTGAAAACACAGTAGATTAACTGCGGGATGACCTGGTTTTGCTGAGGCTGAGGTAATGAGTATTGCAACATGAACATTGATGAGGTTGAGTTACAAGTATTGCAACATGAACACTGATGAGACTGAGGTACGAGTATTGCAACATAAACACTGATGGGGCGTAGGTACGAATATTGCACCATGAACACTGATGAGACTGAGGTACGAGTATTGCAACATGAACACTGATGAGGCTGAGGTACGAGTATTGCAACATGAACACCGATGAGGCTGAGGTACGAGTATTGCAACATGAACACTGATGAGGCTGAGGTACGAGTATTGCAACATGAACACTGATAAGGCTGAGGTACGAGTATTGCAACATGAACACCGATGAGGCTGAGGTACGAGTATTGCAACATGAACACCGATGAGGCTGAGGTACGAGTATTGCAACATGAACACCGATGAGGCTGAGGTACGAGTATTGCAACATGAACACTGATAAGGCTGAGGTACGAGTATTGCAACATGAACACCGATGAGGCTGAGGTACGAGTATTGCAACATGAACACTGATGAGGCTGAGCCGCCAGCAAGAGACGTAGATCCTAGTGCTGCCCAGGATAAGGATCTGTGACTCCTCCTTTGGTTCATGCTCGTTGTGTTCCAGCAGTGACCTGACTCAGTACGCAAAGGTCCTCGGGCCGACGTCGACCCCAGTAGGCCCGCGCACGGATGTGCATGGGCCCACTGCGGCCGACGTCGGCCCGAGGGTCTTTGGTTTACTGGGAAGATCTCTCTCTCTCTCTCTCTCTAGTTAACAATGACACTAGAAGACTCTTTCTCCATGCCCACATTAAGACACACTGAGATTACTGCTCCACTATCTGGGATGGATGCAGTGAGGTACATTTAAAAAAAATTAACTCATTGTTTCGTCGAGGGGTAAAGTTAACTGTGCCTGGTCCCTCTCCCACCGTCGAAAAGTTTAAAACTATCCGACTGCTAAACCTGAACAAACAGTTCACATTTAATCGATGCATACTTATGCATAAATTCTTCACCATAAAACCCCATCTTACCTTCGTATGTTATTTTTGGATAGTCAAAGACAAAACACGAGGAACAGTTTGTTACAGCTACCATGGGCCAGGCTCGATATATATAAAACCAGCCTTTCGTTCTCAGGTGCCAAAGCCTGGAACGAACTAGCACCCCAAATTAAATCCATTTCTAACTCTAGAACCTTCAAAACTCATTTATTTAACTGCATCTAGTTACAGTAACTTACTACCTGGACGGACTACTTATATTATAATATATATATATATATATATATATATATATATATATATATATATATATATATATATATATATATATATATATATATATATATATATATATATATATATATATAATAAGCGCATTAAATAGGCGCTTTATCCCAATTGAAAATCGGCTCAAAGCCGCGCCGCCGCGAACTGAACCCAACAAGCACGCTCACGTGAATCACGCGCATTCACTCACACACTTTACGTAAACACAGAACATTCACGTGGTGCTAAGGGCAAGCTCAAGCGAGCTACTGAAGTTTTTGGAAATTCAAAATCGTTTGTATTTGAAATTTGATTAAGTGGGCTGAAGCTGATACCAAAGTGGAGAGCCGGAGTACCCGGAGAAAGAACCCCCGACAGTCCGCCCGAATTAACGGTGACACTTACTAGAGGAGAAAAATCCGACGCCGGAACCCGTAATCGAACCTCGCACCTTTAGCATTGGTGGCAGGCGCCTTAACCACTGCCGCCTTAACCACTGCGCCACGGACATATATATATATATATATATATATATATATATATATATATATATATATATATATATATATATATATATATATATATATATATATATATATATATATATATATATATATATATATATATATATATATATATATATATATATATAAAACACCAATACAAAAGCAATGCAAATAATGCGCACACATATCAATAACAGTGAATAATATATATATTATATATATATATTATTCACTGTTATTGATATGTGTGCGCATTATTTGCATTGCTTTTGTATTGGTGTTTTTTTTAAAAATCTCATTTCAGTTTATTTCTTCATGTTTCGATTTATTGTGTTTCTCTTACTCTTTGCTATTAATGTTTCTTTTCTAACAGGACAGTTTGTAAGAGAGGCGTTTCGCCTAAAACTTTATCCTGTCAATAAAACGTTTCATCATCATCATCATCATCATCATCATCATCATCATCATCATCATCATCTCTCTCTCTCTCTCTCTCTCTCTCTCTCTCTCTCTCTCTCTCTCTCTCTCTCTCTCTCTCTCTCTCTCTCTCTCTCTCTCTCTCTCTTCGTTCTCAGGTGCCAAAGCCTGGAACGAACTACCACCACAAATTAAATCCATTTCTAACTTTAGAACCTTCAAAACTCGTTTATATAACATCTTGTTACAGTAACTTAATACCTGAACGGACTACTTATATTATATTATATATATATATATATATATATATATATATATATATATATATATATATATATATATATATATATATATATATATATATATATATATATATATATATATATATATATATATATATATATATTATTCACTGTTATTGATATGTGTGCGCATTATTTGCATTGCTTTTTGTTTGTTTTTTTCAGTTTATTTCTTCATGTTTCGATTTATTGTGTTTCTCTTACTCTTTGCTATTAATGTTTCTTTTCTAACAGGACAGTTTGTAAGAGAGGCGTTTCGCCTAAAACTTTATCCTGTCAATAAAAGTTTCATCATCATCATCATCATCATCATCTCTCTCTCTCTCTCTCTCTCTCTCTCTCTCTCTCTCTCTCGCTCTCTCTCTCTCTCTCTCTCTATCTCTCTCTCTCTCTCTCTCTCTCTCTCTCTCTCTCTCTCTCTCTCTCTCTCTCTCTCTCTCTCTCTCTCTTTCTCTTTCTCTCTTTCTTCCGTTCCCCATTCTTCCTCTGTGAAGTCTCTTTTTCGTGGCGGCGGCTTCTGACAACAAAGGCTTTTATTAATCGCATTTCATTGTTCCCCTTCTCCCCTGTTTCCTTGCATACCTAGCCCGGCTTTTTCTTCGTGGCGCGGCTCCTCATTTGCATGAGAAAAAGGGTTGGTGGTTACCGTTCTGAACAGCGCGACACTTAACCCTAATACACCTCAGGTTGAGAGACATCTGAGGGGCATCTGGATCGATCTCGGTCAGCAAGACACACAGATTCCCACATACCCTTCTGCCGCACGGGTCTTGACAATCTCTGCCCAAAGTAGATGGAATAAGAGTATATGTAGACATTCCTGTGCAAAAGGTCCACAGCCTACGAGCGACAACTTTGGCATCTGTCCGCTAGATGGCGCCCCAAACGACGGAACCTTATCCAATTGCGCTAGACCCAAGAGTTTGGAATCCATTCACTGCCCGTTAAGTAAGTTCTTCAATTCGAGCGCCAACAACTGACGGAATCCTTCCATTACCAAAGTTGGACCGAGCTTATCAGTGATCAAGCACTAGGTCTATCCTTGCGCTGTATCGTGGACCAACTCCTACTTTGGTGCATGGGGCTAAATGGGTTAAACAAACAGGTGTGAAATGTGCACGGAAAGGATGAGTTAGACATTGACTGATGTTTATATGGGCCCGGCAACGAGCATTCAGTGTATAGCTATTTGGCTCCAATGCGAAGGCTTTGCTACAGTGTTTATGGATGTCTAGCGCTGAGACAAACTTTACACATCAACACGACAGTCTTATACCCTGAACACCTCAGCGGTCTTCTGCATCGAACTGTCCTGGTCGATCCGTCGCCTGAACTGTATTATAGTTTTCAGAAGACAATTCCCAAGGTCAAGAACTTAGACCATAGCCATAGGGCTAAGCGAGTTACACGTGCTGCCAAAAGCGAAGGGATTCTCAACGACCCCACAGGCAGACGGAGTTCATGAGCGTCTATTTCTGTCTTGCAGATGAAAATGGTAACTAATAATATTTGTTTGTTTATTTGTGTTTGTTTGTTTGTTTGTTTGTTTGTTCAATAGCGAACCGTGCAAAGCGCATGTTCATATGTATAGGAAATGCCGTTGACGCCGCTAGTGTCCACTCGCCTATCTTATCCACCCACATCTGGCCAGCCAACAAATTAAATTTGTCTGTGTCGGACACTATACGCTATTGGTCGCAGGGGTTTGCTACACGGACCCTTGTAGGCCTGAGGGAGGTCAAAGGAACCATTGTACCCCGAAGACCTGAGGGGTACAATGGTTCCTTTGACCTCCCGAAGGCCTACAGGGGTCCGTGCAGCAAGCCCCTGCTACGAATAACGTATTTGTCATTCCTCTACTGTTTTTTTAAAAAAAGAAATCAAGAAGAAATCTTCCGACCTGGATCACGCCAGACATGACTGATGACAAAGGAATATACATTTATACATAATAGAATTATGACGTAATTTAAAATCTTTCATGACGTTACCGTCTCTAGTATTGTGCCTGTTGTTTCGAACAACACTAGGTAACTTTGTACTTTAGACCGTGTTGATGATCTTTTATAGAACAAAACTGGCATCCAAGACGCGTCAGAAAGAGGGCTACAAAAAGTCGGCCATTTGTCGCTACAAGGGTTTTTGTATCCCGGTCACATGGTACAATTTGCGCTAAAGTTATTGGTCGTGTGAAGTAGGTATGAAAACAAATGTCTTTATGTACCCCCGCAGACTACGGAGGACTCAAGATTAATAGTGTCTTGACCGTTGCACGTATCTTGCTTAACACATTTAACCCCCAGGTCGCTTTTCTCAAATTTTGGAGGTGTCATTTAACAACTATGTACCAGTTACATTAGATGGATGATGATGATGATGATGATGATGATGTCCACTTGTAATGCGCATCCACTCCATGCCAGCAGCATGCTCAGGGCGCAAAAAACAACAACAACAACAACAACAAAAACATGGATCTACCATGATCATTCAAGGGTAGTGTCAGATAAGCTTGGTGCCGTCAGGTGCCAAGCTAAGTCTGACACTACCCTTGAATTATCAAAGTCAATCCATCGCCATCTGCTGCTGTAATGCGTTGGGGCTAAATGAGTTAAGATGTGTCTGTAAGGTCTAAACTCCAAACTCTATAAGGTCCAATAGCACACACCAGTGCGCATTTACATCTAAATTCTTCATGCGAAGAGGATAGTGGACGTTCAGTCTACAGCTACGATGGCCAAGGAGTGACTGTATATGTTGGCAGTCTGTCAGATGGTCCTCCACTTCATTAAACGGTCATCTGGTGGCATAAGTGTTTTGCCTGACATCAGACGGCGGAGCTATGCACACTGTGTGCTGACCATCAGCCAGACAGGGACAGGCTGTCCACTTGCGTGAGCTTTGCATTACTTACTAGGCCACCCCCTCCCCCCCCTCCCCCTACCCCCTTACTTTTCGGTTCCTGAACGGCCATCTGCCCGCACTGTCAAACCACCTGCCCAGCTCTTCCTGTCCTTCCTGCTACATTTTTAAAAGTAATGACAAAATGAGAATGAGAAGGACAAAGCAGTTTCGGAAAATGTCGCAAGATGAAACAACGACTTCGGAAGAAAACAAAACAAGGGCACAATGTCACATTGTGTCATTCGTTGTTGATTTTTAAAATTTGATTATTTGTTTCATGTTTTTTTCTTGCATTCTGCCGCACACTTGGCTATGGCCATTTTGGTGTGGATTTCATTCAGTTAATCGCGCACACTCTCAGAAGATTTTGTGAAAAGGAAGGTATTTTTCTGTTTTCAAGAAAAGTAATTTAGGGAGTGACATCTTATATATTTAGCGGCACTTTCGTAAATGAAAAGGTCGCAGCACCCGGGCAAATCAAACAGAATCCTAAACCAACAGCAAAGAAATGGCAGGAGACAAGTGACAAGTTTAGTCACCGTATTCAAGCATCAAATACTGCTGACGGTTGGCAAGATTGACATAGGTCCTCAGGAGCTTACAGGGGCTGGAGGAAAGTATAGTTACCTTGCTGCCAGAACGGGTCCCCATACATCTTCCATATTCCTAGTTCCCCCTTTTAACGCATCCACCGCAGTACACAGTCCCTTTTGAACATCTCATAAAATTTTGAAAGAAATTAGTAGGCGTGACAGTGTTTAGTCATTCAAGGCGCCCCGCATCAATAACTGCGAAAGTGTCGTATAGCGTTGCCGCTATACGACACTTTTGCAGCTATTGATGCGGGGCACCATGAATGAATTAAAAACTACTGCGGGGGTGTGGAGGTTTACGGCAGTGATAATAGATTTCCGTTGACGTACATGCTGTTCGGTGATAACCGAGATTGCCGGGCTGTCGCGGTGCTGTTGGTCATCATACTGTGTTGTTTTTCTCGCCTCCAAACTCACAGGCTGTAACCACGCTGATCTCCTGGGGGCAGTTGCACGAGTGAGCGTCGTCCTGCACCGGCCACTAAGCACTTGAAGATGCTCCGCTATAGCGTAGCACCTTGCTTAGTGGCTGGCGCAGGACTACGCTCACTCATGCAACTGGCCCCTGTCGGGGGTTTTCTGTACTGAAACCGTGGACGCAGAAAACATTCAGGAAAGCCATTGGGGGTGGAGGGGGGGGGGGGGGGAGGTGTCTCCACTGTGCTAGAATCATGGATTGGACTTAGAATACATTCTAGGTTAATGTTGAAACAAACACTGTCGCGTTACTTGAGATATGACACCGTGCGAAACCCTACCCTGGGTTAACTTGCTGCTCGACAAGATGATGTAAATCCATGAGCTGTTAAACTGTATCGGGGCTAAATGAGATGAACCTGCTACCAATTAACCTCTTACATGATACTGGACGCATAGCTTGTTTTCGAGTAATCTTTGTTTATTCAAAGACCAAGACCATAAGCCAAAACCGCCCAAGGAACAAGGATAAAATTGATCTCAGCAAGAGACAGTAGCGGGGCCTCATGAGGATCTATGTTTCTTGAAGCTGAATTGTGTTCAGTTTTCTCGCAGTGAAGGGGTTAACTGCAAAACAGTAAGGTATGATTTCTATCTTAGGCTGGGATAGTTTCTCTCATGTCTCCCAGTGCGCAAAGTCCATCGGGCCGACATATGTACTATGGCCTTTTGCGCACTGGGTACCGTCATGCTTCATACGACAGAGCAGAACAGGGAGCGGATCTATTGATTATCTTCCTCAAACTTCAGAGCTGGGACTTAAACACTGAAGAAAATAATCTCCCAACCGTCACCTTCAGTCTCACAGAGGCACAGATTTTTTTTATGAGCCCCTGCAGCCAGCGGCTGCAGGTACTCTTGAAGATTTGTGCGTACTTCAGCAGAACATGACAGCTCACCACAATAGCTTCTGGTACCATCCTAGACCTAATTAAGGTGGTCCATCCATATTTTGATTTTGTGTGTCACGGTTGAGTGGGTTGCACACGTGCTGAAAGAGTGAAGATGTGCACGCAGCAATAACGAATTTAGCCCTGACACACCACAGCAAGATATGAATCGACCATGATAGTTCAGGGATAGTGCCGGAACAACTTAGCGCCCACAGGCGCCAAATTATTCCGCTACCAACCTTGAACTATCATGGTCGATCTGTCTCCTGGGTTGTAAGGGATTTTTCAGAGGACAACATTTGTGGATTTCGACCTCGGGGCACGATGGGTTAACTGGTGCTTGTCAGTGCTTGATGTCAAGATAAAGCTTTACACGACTTGACAGGCACGGAGAGACTTTACACATCCTGATCAGCAACGGGGTGCACTTCGAACAACAGAGGCTAGCTGACAGTCTCTAGACAAGAAAAACACTTCAAGTCACATAATTATTTACATATCATCCTTGAAAGCAGCTATCGGAACAGAGAATTCGTTGCGTGCTTAGTTGTCTGTGAAAACAAGTGTTTATTCCTAAACACCGCTAATAAAATTATCCTGAAAGAGGACACTTCAGCTCATGGATTTACATCATCTTGTCGAGCAGCAAGTTAACCCAGGGTGGGGTTTCGCACGGTGTCATATCTCAAGTAACGCGACAGTGTTTGTTTCAACACAAACCTAGAATGTATTCTAAGTCCAATCCATGATTCCAACACAGTTGAGACACCTCCATCCACCAGCTCAAGAGTGGCAAAGCAGCAGGCATTGACGGAATCCCGCCAGAGATCTGGAAACATGGAGGCCCAGCACTGCACAACAAGCTCCACGACCTCTTTCTCTGTTGCTGGGAGAAAGGAACACTATCAAAGGATCTCCGTGATGCAGTCATCATCACCCTGTACAAGAACAAAGGAGAGAAGTATGCCTGCTCTAATTATCGTGGAATTGCCCTGCTGTCCATTGCTGGGAAAATTCTCGCAAGGCTGCTCCTGAATCGGCTGGTACCTGCCATCGCTGAAGACCACCTCCCAGAAGGCCATTGTGGCTTCAGAGCCAACAGGAGTACCACCGATATGGTCTTTGTGCTGAGACAGCTTCAGGAGAAGTGCCGCGAGCAGAACAAAGGGCTGTACGTAACGTTTGTCGACCTAACAAAAGCGTCTGACACTGTGAGCTGGCAAGGCATGTGTCAGATCCTGGAGCGACTTGGCTGTCCCCCAAAGTTCCTCAGCATGATATCCAGCTCCACGAGGACCAGCAAGGCCAGGTCAGACTCAACAGTGACCTCTCAGAACCATTCCCCATTCTCAACGGCGTGAAGCAGGGCTGCGTGCTGGCATCGACCCTCTTTACCATCTTCTTTAGCGTGATGTTGAAGCAGGCCACAGTGGACCTCGACGATGACGACGCAGTGTACATCAGGTATCGTCTCGATGGCAACCTGTTCAACCTCAGACGACTGCAGGCCCACACCAAAACCCTAAACCGACTGATTCGTGAGCTGCTCTTTGCTGATGACGCTGCCCTCGTTGCACAGAGAGAGAGAGCCTTGCAGCGCATCACGTCCTGCTTCGCAGATGCTGCCCAGCTCTTTGGACTTGAGGTCAGTCTGAAAAAGACAGGGGTCCTTTATCAGCCGGCACCCAAGGAAGAGCATTGCCCTCCCCACATCACCATCGGCGAGTCCGAACTGAAGTCTGTAGACCAATTTACCTACCTTGGTTGCATCATCACGTCAGACGCCAAGCTGGACAAGGAGCTGGACAACAGGCTGGCAAAAGCGAACAGTGCTTTCGGGCGACTATTCAAGCGGGTGTGGCACAATCAACAGCTGAACAAAGGCACCAAGATCAGCGTGTACAGAGCTGTCGTCCTCACCACCCTGCTGTATGGTTCCGAGTCCTGGGCCCTCTACCGCAGCCAACTACGACTCCTCGAACGCTTCCACCAGCGCTGCCTGCGTACCATCCTCGACATTCACGGGAGTGACTATGTCACCAACGTTGAGGTCCTTGAACAGGCGGAAACTGTGAGCATCGAGGCTTTGCTGCTGCGGACACAGCTTCGCTGGGCGGGGCACGTCTCGAGGATGGAGGATCATCGCCTACCCAAGATCTTTCTGTTCGGCGAGTTCGCCACTGGACACCGAGACAGAGGGGCACCAAAGAAGAGATACAAAGACGGTCTCAAGAAGTCACTTAGTGCCTGCCAAATCGACCACCGCCAGCGGTCTTCGTTAGCTGCGGACCGCGACACCTGGCGCTCCACCATTTACAAGGCAGCCGTCTCGTTTGAGGACTCTCGCAGAGCTAGCCTTAAGGGCAAGCGGCTCAGGAGAAAAAAACAGAGATGTCGAAACTCAGAACCTTGGCCAGACCTTCCCCCGCAGCCACTACGGTCGAACCTGCCTGCCCCGGATTGGCCTCCGCAGCCACGAACATGCCTGCAGACGTCGTGGGCAACCCCTATAGAATCTTCGTTCGCGAAGTCAAAGCCAAGAGTGCCAAAAGATATTTCCTTTTATGACGTTATCGTCTCTAGTAGTGTGCCTGTTGTTTCGTACAACACTAAGTAACTTTGTACTTTAGACGGCAGGTTTGTAAAATGGCTGTGTCATTGACGATGTCAATGCCTTAACCGTTGTAAAATAAAGTTTCATTGATTCACTGATTCTTCACTACCCTAGTATATATCGTTTGACATCGGAGCTCACACCGTTTTTCGCAAATATCTCCGCAAAGAGCCAATTTTCTATACCAATCTTAGAACAAATATCATTCAGTGCCAGCTGACCCAATACGATTTACTTTTAAGAAACTCGAACAATGTGTCAGTTTTGCTGTACACTCGTAAAAATTCGGACCTTTTTCATTGAACGACTGATTTTACATCCCTAAATGTGCCCCATATATCTTAAGCCCAGTAGTAAAAGATCCATTTTCACATGAATTGGCCAAGTTTAAAACCTGAAACAGCGCAGGTATACTACATGAAGCCTACATGCTTGACCTCGACTAAAATCTGCTGGGGCTCTGCTTGGGGTATTGTAAATGGCTTGTTCTTGCCTTTGCACCAAATGTTTTCGACTGAAGAGCAAAGTCGACAAATCGTTGGAGTTCGGTAAAAAAATATTCCCTATTAGGTCAATTGGCACTAAGTAATATTTGTTCTTAAAATGGTACAGAAAAGTCTTTCTTTGCTGAGATATTCGGTACAGAAAAGTCTTTCTTTGCGGAGATATTCGGTACAGAAAAGTCTTTCTTTGCGGAGATATTCGGCAAAAACGTTGTACGCTCCGATGTCAAACGGCCTATACACAACAGCGGGCCTTGATAGTTCAGTGGAAGTGCTTCCATGTTAACTCATTCGCTGGGAGCCGCATCCGGATATGCTGCATTAGGCCGTGTTTCGGCTGCGACGAACCGCGAATGAGTTAACCCATTTAACTCCACCCCCGCGTTCCCAAATTTTGGAGTTGTCCCCTAACGACTATTTGCCAGTTGCAGGATATTGATCGACCATAATAATTCAAGGGTAGTGCCAGATTAGCTTATTTATTTACCGTGTTAGGAGCAATGTCGCAACGATCATCCCGCGCCTGTGCAACAATACGTTTTCATGCGCGGATGTTTCGCGTGTTTTTTCGCTGGCTTTGATGAGTGTGAAAACCCGTAATCTCTCTGTTACAAGTGTTCTTTAATCTCCAGTTCAAACAGAGGGACAAGACAACGCTGGAATCTAGTCAATACCCCCCTTCCCACTCCCCACACAAAAACACCCACCCACTCCTGACGGAAGAAGAGAATTAAAGAAGCAAAGAAACGACAGAAAAGAAGGCAGCATGTAATAATTAGGATTGGCGATAAAGGAACTCTCTCGGTTGATTCGTATGCGGTGAAATGATGTGATAGGTCTAATATTTTATCAAATGTGCAATAAGTGTAAGTCTATAATATGCTTACGTATTTGGGTTGTTGTCGAACCATTTCTGTGATGGTAAAGTCTGTGATGTTGAATCTAATGATGCATGGCTGTAAGGTTCACTTGAAAGAACAGACCAGGGGCCAATTGCATTGCATTGTGATGAAGCTCTATGCTCGTGCATAGTGCTCATACATTAGGGTTAGTACGGTACGGTTTTTGTTAACGGTTTGTTTGTGCCGATAGTCCGGGTGGCATGAGGCTCCACGTGGAATCTGTAAGACATGGTTAGCACGGAGTTTTGGTGAGTTCTGCTTAGTGAGTTCTAGGCAAAAGCTGTGTCTGTCAGAGCAGTAATATATTATTGCGGGGCTTGACTGTCGTTCTGGACAGACGTTATGCGAGATACCTTAGCCCGCATTCCAAGACTCTGAAGCCTAGAATTCAGGTATGTTTCTATATATGTAGTATTGATAGTTGCTTAGTTAAAGACAGTATGCGCTGGTAAGAGTAATTTGCTTGTATAGTGTTGACCGGTTTGGTTTAGTTATGTTGGTTTAGAATTCAGTGAAGTAACCGGTGTTTTTGTATACAGTTGTTTACCGCGATAGATAACTAAAGGAGTGTGAGGTGTGTATGTCTAAGCCGCTATGAAGATAGTACGTGATTGGTTAAGCATAGTCTTTTCCAGTGTATAGAGTAGTGTATATCAAGAGTGTTAGGCTGTAGTCTGTTTCAAGATAGTGACAGAGATATGGGGGTGTTACGGAAGTAGACAGTTTATGAAGCACCTGTGTGTGTGTGAATGAACGTGTGAGTTATTTGTATCAGCCAGGTTACGCGACGTTTCTCATTGATCCAATATGTTGTGTGTTTAGCAAGCGTTACGTTTGGATCCTTGTTGTTGTGTTTAGAGTACTTGTAAAGAGTGGAACGACGGACGCCGAGACGTCAGTCACAGGTGGGACCTAACGTGAGGTCATCCCTCCAGCTCTTCGCTCAGTGAGTCTGATCGGGACCAAGATACCCGGATCACAGCGAGAACTGCGCTACGGTGCGAGTACAAGGACGTCCGTGTTGCAGACAGGACGACAGGCAAAGAGCATACAAAGGACTTTCACGCCTAGACGTGAGAAGGACCAACGTAACCAGGCAATAACATCAAACAGGATGGAGACAGTGTGAAACTAAAGCCTAGCCTGGCCGAGATAGTGTGTGATATGTATGTGATGTGGATGCTGGGTGTGGGGAAAGGAGGGATGTATATAGCTTGATAGTTGTGAGCGTTTTTTTCGTATATTTATCTTGTATAAAAGTCACTTTAGAAAGGGAGCCCGTGTGTTGAGTTTTACCGCATGAATGCGCCCGTCTGAGTCAGTGGCGGTGTATGCGTCTGTTGCGTGAGAGTCTGTACGTGCGACTGTGGGCAAGTCTGCGTGCGTTACACCTTGCTTTGTGGCTGGTGCAGGACTAAGCTCACTCATGTAACTGGCCCCAGCGCATGCTGTGACCGCCGGCAGAGTGTAAACAACTGACTTTTCTTTCGATTTGATGTTGAACATACGATGAACGCCATTCTAGTGTCCATGTTCAGACCAGGGAATTCGATCAAACAAGGAATAAAAACAGTTACAATGTTGGGAACGAGGAGCTGCTGTTTTTTTTTTTAACGGTGGCGAGCAATTTTCAATATCACTGCTCAAAAGGCCATCAGGTCGATGTCGGCCGTCGTTGGCCCGCGCACGGCTGATGACATTTGCACACTGGGTACATACTTATTATGAAATGTCTCGTTTGAATTTCAAGTTAGTTTCCCACAAACCAGATAGGTGAGGCTAGCGCTGGTTGAATTGTACACAAACCAAGGTGAATTACTCAGCGCTGGACACCCCTGCCCCCGCCTATCAGGCACCCAATCGCCAGCCCACAGAAAAAATACGTAGGTATAGAACCAGACGATCATCTACATCCCTTAAAAGGATGCATCAGGTCTAGCCTATAACCCATGTCTTTTTATGGAACTTAGAAGTAGGCAGGATAAACACACATACACAAACAAGAAGGTGCACTACTAAATGTGGTCGCGTAAATACCCTGATTTCCCACAGATGCACAAGACAATACACAACAATGTAACGATGCAAGCTTTGCCTCGAGTTATAGAATACTCACAAACCAGATAGGTGAGGCTGGCGCTGGTTGAATTGTACACAAACCAAGGGGAATTACTCAGCGCTGGACAGACAAGCACCTAATCGCCAGCCCACGTTAGTTAGTTTCCCACCCTCTTATGCATAGACAAAAAGAAAGACAGAAAAGAGAAAAAAAAATATTCAAATTAAACACTCCAAACACAATTCCAAATACTTTATTAAGGTCCCCAAAAGAAGGAAATTTAACTCTTGGTCACATCACTCGGCCACTCTCCAAAGCTGTGTACCACAGAGGGTGATACTTTCAGTTGAGTGTTTCTGTAAGCCTTTCCTATCGATCGGCTGTGTTGCTGATACCGATACGTAGGGAATCAAAAAGTCTGAATTGAAATAAAAAAAATTCAAATTACCACGTCTTTGTGTTTTTACGCCTGAAATGTCAAAGATGCCCAAAATGGCGGAAGGAAATGTGACATGCAGTGGGACCCTTTTTCTTTTCATGTACCAAATCTGACTGAGTTTCAATAAAATGTCTAAACCCGCTGTTTTCTGCTGTTTGTGAACTGAAGCGAGTGTGTGATTTATTTTCTCCACAAATTGATTCCGTCCCTTTGCGTTTTTGGCCAGTGATTAAAAATAGCCGTCCAACGTAACGCGTGTTTCCGCTACACATGCCAACCAACAGGCACCGTTTCTTTTCACTACACGTATAAAGACAGAACTAAAACATAGGGTGTGTGTGTTGGTCAGGCTATTTGTATAATAACGCTCTGAGAAACTTTATCCTTACTGCATGAACAGGATAGAATAAGATGTATAAACAGCAATATTTGGAACCCACACACATACCAGTATGCTGAGCACCAAACACCAGTAGGTTCTAGTTTGTTGTAGTTTGTTTTTATACATGGATAACAAACTCAAAATGCATGCGGGCATACCAGTTGGGTACTTTACTTATAAACCTTTTCATTGTGCAATGCTGATCAGCTATGTCTTTTTTATTTCTTTCAACGAGAGGGTGTACATGTATACATTTTTGCTTTTGTAGGGTGTGGGTGTGTGTGCGTGTGCGCATGTGCTGACATGGACGTGGACAACTTGCTTGAGAAATGCATATATGAGTGTATTGAATGTGCGTGCATGAGCACTTTTGTTGTTGTTGTTTTTGTTTTTCTTAGAGTAGGTACCAACTGTGGAGCTTTATCTCGGATTAGAGAATGTAGATCTCTTAGACAGTATACACTGTCAGTACCAGAGAGAGTCTTGCTCTGTGTGCACATGTGCCTGCAGGTGCACATGCATAAAATTGTCACACTATGCGCACTTTTTTAAAAGCAATTTTGTGGTATTTTGTGTGTACTTTTTGTCACATATAATGTAAATTGTTAGATGTAATGGGGTTTCATAGCTAATTAGTCAGTCCCAATAATATTTCAAATCAATTCACATGAGTCTGAGGTAGATATTCCAATACCCTCGCCATTTTGAACATTGTCCATGGCAGACAGAAGTGGTCGGGCTGGGCTACTTTGCCAATTTTTATTGTTTCTGTGTATACTTCCTCTTAATGATTTGTGGTGTTCTTTTTTTTTCTTTGGTGTTCCTTGTGCGTTTTTGTAAATATTGTCATTGCTTTTGTATTGTCTTTTCTGTTGAGAGACAGGTTGTCATATATACTTTTAGGCTGTATTGTTTATGTTGATAGAAAGTGGCTAAGGGCTTACTATAGCCCACTATGTGGAATGCATGCCTGTACTTTTCATATTTTATGGATAGGAGAGTATCGTTTTGTAGCATGAATTGTAGAGGCCTCGGAGATCCGAAGAAACGGGATGACGTGTTGCATCTTTTGAGAGAAAAAGAATATAGCATATGCTTTCTACAAGAAACACACTTTACGGAGAAACAAGAGCATATCATCAGGGCGAAATGGGGCTATCAAGCATTTTTTAATTCTTATGCATCAAATGCAAAGGGTCTGCCTGTTCTAATTAACAATAATTTTGGTTTTTAAACACATTGGCTTGTATAATGACCCTGAAGGAAACTACATGCTTCTTAAAGCGCTTGTTGATGAAACTGTGTACTTGCTGGTTAATGTGCACGGGCCAAACAATGATTGTCCAATTTTTTTTATGAACAGTTGAAAAGCAAATTATGCGAATATGGGGATGTTCCTATGATTCTGGGAGGTGATTGGAATATGGTCTTGGACCCTAAGCTTGATTATCATAATTGCAAGCGCACAAATAATCCACTTGCCAGAGGTACACGAGGTAATTGAAGAATTTAACTTGATAGATATTTGGAGAGAAATGCATCCTAATGATACAATATTTACGCGGAGGAGAAGAAACCCCCTTCAGCAGGCACGCCTGGACTTTTTTCTTATATCGGACGCAGCTGCACATACGGTAGTGGCATCAGGGATTAATGCATCATACAGATCCGATCACTCTGTTATCTCTTTTGCTGTCCAGTCGGGAAATGGCAGTTCAGATTCTTATAGTAGACATGGCCATACTTTTTGGAAGTTTAATACCTCCTTGTTAAAGAATGCAGAGTATGTAACATCAGTGAAAAAGTGTATTTATGAAACAAAATATCAGTACGCACATCTGTTGTACCGGCATGAAGTTATCGATCACATCCCTTCTCCCGATCTGCAGCTTATAATTAATGACCAGTTATTTTTTTAAACTCTTCTTGTTCAGATTAGGGGAACTACAGTAGCTTATGCTTGTCACAAGAAGAAGGTAGAAAACGAATGAGAAAAATGGTTGCTCAACAAAATTGAAGCTATGGAAAATAGTCTGAGCCAGCATAATCAGGGAGTTTTAGAGACTTTACAGCAGGAGTTGTTTAACATTAGGGAACGGAGGATGGACGGGGTTCGAATTAGAGCGAAAGCAAGATGGATAGGAGACGGAGAAAAAACTCAAAATACTTTTGTGGGCTAGAAAAAAGACATTACACGAGTAAATTTATAAAGGTTATAGAAAACAACAATGGAGAAAAGATAACAGATCAGGTAGAAATTGTGAGGGAAGTGGAGGAGTACTATAGGGCATTATATAAAAACAGAGATTCGGATTTACATGAGATTGACACCTCAGATTTTGACAACTGTCTTTTTCGAACTTTGTCAGAAGAACAGAGAGACAACTTAGAGGGCTACATAATGGAGGAGAAGGCTTTACGAGCTTTAAAGAATATGGGAAATAGGAAAAGTCCAGGAAGTGACGGCTTTCCAGCGGAATTTTTCAAATTTTTTGGGAAGGACCTAGGGTCTTTCTTAGTGAGGTCTGTTAACGAGGGTTACGACCATGGGTCTTTGTCAGTCACACAAAGACATGGAATGATAACCCTTATTCCTAAAGGGGAAAAACCTAAATAATATTTAAAAAATTGGCGCCCAATATCCCTGCTTAATATCAGTTATAAAATTGCATTCGCATGTATCGCCAATAGAATAAAACAGGTTCTCCCTTATATAATTCATGAGGACCAGAGTGGTTTCATCTTCGGTAGATCAATCTCCGACAATATTAGACTTCTGTATGATGTACTTCATTATACAGAGACATTTAAGAAACCTGGATTGTTGTTGCTCATCGATTTCGAAAAAACGTTTGACTCTGTTTCTCACTCATTTATTCAGAAAGCTTTAAAAATGTTTAACTTTATCTGTGGCATCACAAAATGGGTGGAAATTTTTTTTATAAGAACAGTGAATCTTGCCTGATTGTGAACAGCCAGGTGTCTGGTGGCTTCTCTGTGGATCGTGGTTGTAGACAAGGGGACCCCCTCTCACCTTATATCTTTTTAATATGTGTTGAACTGTTGGCTATAAAGTTGAGGAATAATAAGAACATTTCAGGTATAAAATGCAAAGAACAGGAATTCTTAGTCTAACTGTTTGCTGATATGTCATTGTTTTTGGATGGGTCACAAAAATCATTTGATTCTGTCATCCTAGAATTGGGAACTTTTTGCAGTTATTTCTGGGCTAAAAATTAATTTTGAGAAGACTATTGCTGTTTGGATTGGCACTAATAGGTTTTGTCTTACACGCTATGCCCCACATCTAAACATCTCCTGGAATCTAGATACCTTCACAGTGCTGGGAGTGACCTTCTCTCTACAGAACTGTCTGATATCATACTCCTGAATTATAAACAGAAACTTGTAAAAATGAAGAAAATTGTAAAGCAGTGGAAATCCCGAAATTTAGCCCCTGTTGGAAGAAATGTTGTTTTCAAGTCCTTAATTCTTTCAATTTTTACTCACCTCTTCATCTCTCTGCCCTCCCCAGGGAGTGTAATTCTCAAAGAAATTAATAGTGCGATGTTTAACTTCATCTGGGGAGGGAAGAGAGATAAAGTGAAAAGAACCACAGTTTTCAGACAGTATGAAGGAGGGCTCAAGGTAATTGATATTGAAGTTTTTTTACAAAGCACTTAAGGTCACCTGGATTCGGAGAGTGTTGTCTTCGGGCACTAACTGGAACCTTTTACTCGCATCTTTATGGTAATATCAAACAGTGAGGTTTTTGGTGGTTACTTCCTAGAAAGTTTAGAGATGAAGAACCCCTTCTGGAAAGAAGTGGCGGCAATTTTTAAAGAATACCATAATCTTTTCTGTCCCGCAAGTATTGATGCATTCAAAAGCGAACCATTGTTTTTTAACCCACGACTTCTGAAAAAGGATACTTCGAAATCTGTCGACAAGTGGGTTTTGAAAAATATTTTTACAATTGGGGATGTTTTTGATGATAATGGGGACATTATTAGTTTCGAAGTTTTTTTGTGAAGTTTTTAGTGCAGATGTTTCTTTTCTCGAATACTATAGTAAAAGAAGTGCTATACGAAAATATAAAAGAAATGTTACGAATATGGACCGATGCAGTTGATGTAACCGATTTGGGTACACCTTTGGGTGTTGTCTTTAAACATAAAAAGGGTACAAAAGATATATACGTTTTCTTAAATAAAATGACACCACCTAAATTGTATTGAAAAATGGGAAAACAAATATAATGACCTAAAGTGGAAAGCTATATGTGTGCATCCTATAACGGTCACACAAGACACCAAATTACGCTGGTTTCAGTATAGAATTGTCCATAGAATACTGAGAACCAATGTTTACATGCGCTATAGACAGTTAAAGGATTCAAACCTTTGTACCTTTTGTTCACGCTCTAAGGAGTCTATTGAACACTTATTTTTTGAGTGCACAGTGGTGCGTGTTTTCTAGGACAAATTATTGAACAGACTGAAAGAAAAATGTGCTCATTGTGACAATTTTGAACTCTGTACAGAATTAGTTGTGTCTGGGGTGAAAAAAGGGCTGCAGACAGACCCAGTTCTTGACTTGCTCTTATTAATGGCAAAGTATTTTATTTACCGGTGCCGTTGTTTGAATAAGCAGCTAAACCTTTCTGTTTTTTTTTTGTTGTTGCAGAGTTCAAAAAACAGATACTGTACAGAGAAATATGTATTTACTGTCAGAAACAAACTTAGCCTTTTTTACACATCTGTGGCTGCCTTATTTGGACTTTGTGTAAATAATTAATTTCTGTTATCTATTTTGCTAATCTGTGTAGACTGCAGTTGGGTTCAGTTTGGCCTGCTATGATTCACAGTTACTTCCTGCTGATTTTTGACAACTATCCGTTTACCAGTACATGCATGCAGACCCACTCACAAAACAAATTCCAGGAACAGTCTCTCTCTCTCTCTCTCTCTCTCTCTCTCTCTCTCTCTCTCTCTCTCTCTCTCTCTCTCTCTCTCTCTCTCTCTCTCTCTCTCTCTCTCTCTCTCTCTCTCTCTCTCCCTCCCCACAAACACGCAATAATTTAATTAACTTATTATTATTTTTTAACATTTATTATCAGTTTGTGTATGTATGATTTTTATTCTTTTTGTGTTCGTGTTGTACTTGTTTGCGGTCCATATGTATTCATGTCACTAATCCTGAAAAACTTTCAAAAATAAATTAAAAAAAAGAAGAAAAAAAAAAGAAAAAAAAAAGACAGAATTATTTTTATCCTGAGTCCTTGGGTGATGTGTTAGAAACGTGTAGGTCGTGATTAAATTGTGAATGAAACAAATGGATACTTTTTTCGAGTATAATTTAATTAACTTATTATTTTTTAACATTTATTATCAGTTTGTGTATGTATGATTTTTATTCTTTTTGTATTCGTGTTGTACTTGTTTGCGGTCCATATGTGTTCATGTCACTAATCTTGAAAAACTTTCAAAAATAAATAAAAAAAAAAAAAAAAGAGACTGAATTATTTTTATCCTGAGTCCTTGGGTGATGTGTTAGAAACGTGTAGGTCGTGATTAAACTGTGAATGAAACAAATGGATACTTTTTTCGAGTTTTTAAAACGGTAATCGACGATCGCTTCCTATTTTCGCTGTTACGTTGGACTACATCATTTTGTACACAAACCAAGATGAATCACTTAGCGCCGGACAGACAAACAGTTAGATCCCCTGCCCCCGCCTATCAGGCACCCAATCGCCAGCCCACAGAGAAATACGCAGGTATATAATAAGACGATCATTTGCATCTTCAAAAAAGATGCATCAGGTCTCTTATATAACCCATGTCTTTATCCGGAACTTAGGAAGTAGGCACATATGGTAGTGCACCTTCGTATTTGTGTATGTATGTTTTCCCTGCCTACTTCCTAAGTTCCGGAGAAAGACATGGGTTATATAAGAGACCTGATGCATCTTTTTTGAAGATGCAAATGATCGTCTTATTCTATACCTGCGTATTTCTCTGTGGGCTGGCGATTGAATGCCTGATAGGCGGGGGCAGGGGATCTAACTGTTTGTCTGTCCGGCGTTGAGTGTTTCATCTTGGTTTGTGTACAATTCTGCCAGCGCTAGCCTCACCTATCTGGTTTGTGAGTACATCATTTTGGCATTTTACGATTACAAAAACCTACAGCCCACGAACTATGTTGCATATGAATAGCTTCCGGTTGTCAGCGGAAGGCTAGTAGTGTCAGTTGGAAAGAGGTTTGGAGAGAGAGCGCAGGAGCTCGAATGAATTTGGTACACTTTCGCATCTTTACCACCTCACAAAAACATGCAAATGCATGAATGCAAAAATATTCTTTTTTTCCATACATGAAAAGATGATTTAAATCTTTATTTACAAGAAAACAGGGAAAAAAAACATTTAGAGGTATTCGATTGTGGTCAATGTCACACTTTTGGTACACAGATTTAGAAAGTGACCCCACAATGAAAACACAAATCACTGTCACAATAAGTAAGCGGAAACCGGATGATAGCCAACAGTTAAACTAATAAAACACACGAACCAAGACAACATATTTGCGAACAGACCCATTCGGGGAGTACGCCACAAGTACACTTTTATTCAAATGAAATTTGAAGCATCTGATTTGAACAGTGAACATCAGTGTGGTGTGCTTCCTGTGTGGTTCTGTATGGGCAGGGGAGCTGGGTAGCTCAATTGGTAGAGCGTTCGACTCTCGTCCGAAAGGTCGTGGGTTCGAACCCAGATGGGGTCAAAATCTGTACAGACCTCTTTTCGGTGCCCCGTCTTCGAGGTGGACATAAGACGTGTTTTTTTATTTTTATTTATTTATTTATTTTTTTAATATATATATATATATATATATATATATATGGGCAGTACACCCGCAAACGGTACGGTAGAATTTGACCTCTAATGATTACATTTCAGTTGAGAGTCATATTGACTATGGCAGTTTAAGGGTGGTGTCAGATTTTGGCTAATCCCGGATAAGGCCTCAGTGTTTGTGGGTGGCTGCAGGACTGAGGCCTCGAATCTTCCCACTGACTTTCGTTGGTATATACACTTTGCTGGTGGCGAGGTGGTGGCGCATATATATGATATAACTATTTAATTCTCGTGGTCTCCGTATGACTAAGTCCACTGCACAGCTGATGTAGCAAACTGCATATTTACCAAGATCACTTGCTTGGGGTGAACCGCCATAGTCCTTACACCGAGAAAAAACCTGCAACACCAAAAAAAAAAAACAATCTTCATTTTGAACACATGACGTGTTTATCTCACCCGCAGAGTGTCAAGATGGAAATATTGAGCTCGTGGTACAAGAGTGCTTCTTCTTCTTTTTTTTTTTTTTTCTTCTTCTTCTTCCCGTAGAGAGCCTTCTCAGTGCGCTTTTTAAATATACAAGAACATGACGTCGTTTTGCTGCCATGACATGCACATGTTTTCTTTTTTACGTGATTGTATATTAAGACCTGGAATCTTTTTTACGCCATTGTCTTGTGGGCCTCCCAACAGTTGTCAATGGCGCGTGTATTGCTTAGAGTTTGCTACATCAGTTTATGGTGGCACAGGAGCTCTGGGTTTCTGTCTTTTTAAGCCACGCCACGAGTCCATCGCAAAAACAAGATGAGGATTTCATCCCAAAGTCTATCGTACTGTTTATAGCTCACATGCGTTTATCTTTTAGGAACATTCAGAGTTAATATTTTAAGGGTTATTATACTGATCCATTTCACTCCTCTCTAAGTCAACCTCTGATAAACACACACGTCGCCGCACACAAATAAAGACGGACACACGGCGCTTCCCGCCATTAATACGCTCTGTGGGCTCGTGTAGTGACCGGAGTCCATCTCCTTCTACTCTAACCCACCCTCTCATCCACACACACTGGCACACAGAAATAAAGACGGACACACGGCGATTCCCGTCATTCGTAAGCTCTGTGGTCTGCCGTAGCATAGCTATTCTGAAGAAGAATAATAGCACTAGCAGCGAAATGAGTGAATATTCCCAAACAGATACTGGACCTGCTGAGTAGATTTAGGTTTTTGCCGCCTACGACTGGTTTTGCCCCAAGGGGGCTCGTCATGTAGACATACGGCGTAACCCGACGAATTGCAAACACAACGCATGTACTAGAAGTCGCCTCCAGAATTTACTGGTAGCACCACTAGTACAGCGTGGATTGCATCCCTAAAGCTTTATGTGGTGTAATTATTCTTTACTTTTAAACAAAGGCGTCGCCCAAAGCCAAAAATGCACTCACTCAGATTAGCTGCAAGGGACGTAATTTTTCTTTTCAATTTTGAGAATGCTCTGCTGTGCTAATGCCGTCGAATGCCAGGTTGGTAAGCTTGCATTGTGTCATCAGGACATCAGCTGCCCTTTTGTGACTGCATCGCTCACTAGATCTAGAAAGAGGGGGATAGTGGGAGAGAAGGAATGACAGACCTATCATTTTGAGCCTTCCACTGAACACCTACTGCATATAGCAATAGGGACTACCCCCAGGCGCCCCGCAATCCGCTGGAGAATATCCTGACCTCCCGCCTCCCCCCCCCCCCCCCCCCCCCCCGAGAGGGGAGTAGTACATGAATATTCCCAAACAGATCTTGGACCTGCTGGGTAGATTTTTGTTTTTGCCGCCTACGACCGGTTTCGTCCCAAGGGACGGCTCTTCAGGTCGGTATACGGCGTAACCTGAAAATTGCAAACACAACGCGTGTACTAGAAGCCGCCGCCAGAATTTACTGGTAGCACCACTAGTACAGCGCGGATTGCATCCATAAAGCTTTATGTGGTGTTGCAGTGGAAGAAGATTGACTAATTTTGAAAAGGCAACACCTAGGCAACCCCCTTGGGGCAAAACCGGTCGTAGGCTGCAAAAGCCTAAATCTACTCAGCAGGTTCAATATCTGTTTGGGAATATTTACTTGACTCCCCTCTCGGGGGGAGGGACTGGATATATATATATATATCACTCAAAAAGTTCTAAAGGTACAATGCTGGTTAACGAACTCGTTCAAAATATCTAGTAAAAATAAGAAAAATTACGGACTCCAGTGTGGATCAACCGGTTTTTGTGAAACGGCCATTTTCTCAGTAATGAGCATCTTAATAAAAGAAATCTGAAAAAAAGGTCTCGAGATAATTCTTTTAAGGACAATATCCTAAAAATTTCAAGCTTGTCCGCCCTAAAACTCGGGTTCTAGTCGCTGACACACACACACACACACACACACACACACACACACACACACACACACACACACACACACACACAGAGAGAGAGAGAGAGAGAGAGAGAGCTTTGGCGCCAAAAAGACGTTCTCTATCAAGGTTTGCGTAGATAGACGTGACGTACTTACTTCTTTGCCAGAATTTATACCCCGCACGCCAAAAACGTCATGCGCATGCTCTGGAATGCGCTCCGACCAACCCCATTGCAAAGTCTATCGTATTTTCAATACGGTAGACAAAGATCACGTTTGGCCCCGAGCGCTATACTTAGCGCGAGGAGTGCGAGCTACATTCTGGCACCACCCTTGAACTATCCTTGAACTGACATAGGCGTTCTTTATTTTGCTGTAACTTATTAGCGTTGAATGGCCGGGTTAGATTATATGACGTCAACGCGCCCACACCTTGGTTTAAATAGTTTATTGCTTTGCCAAACACATAAAAGAATATATTTAACAAATTTCATCAGATCAAAACAAGCCACAGGCGCCCACACATTGCATTGCCACTCGGCGCATTTGACGTGATCTGCAACTGTAACCGTTACTAATGATACCACAGAGTCTGGGAAGGTCTTGATGACGTGTTGATCTAATAATTCCCAGTACCTCGGGAGGTCAGCCCCTGTCTACGGGACACCCGCCCACGTCGTCGGCTCGTTACAGACACATTGACAGCTGCTTTCCTAACACTCTTAGTACTCTTTACTACGGATAACTTTGTCTGAGGTGAAAAAGTGTTGTTCTTTACAATCAATCAGCAAAGGTCGTCGGGCCGATATCGGTCGCAGTCGGCCCGTTGCCATATGTGCGCGGACCGACTGCGGCCGAAGTTGGCCCGAGGACCTTTTGCCTACTTGGAATAAGCATAGATGTGCATCGGCCACTGCAGCTGCTGGGGCTCTTGACTGAGAATCTGTGCGTCATTTGTCAGACAGTGGGAGCTAAGGGAAAAAAACAAACATCGGGAGTGCAAACCTACGTAGGTTTCTTGAAACAGTTTTCTAAAGGCTTTCAGTGTGCTGCTTCCACCAGCAAATCTCATGGTGAGTGCTTATTCCTAGCTGGTGATACCAGCATATCTGCATGAGTAACTTATTGTGCCCCAAGGTCAAAATCCCCAATTTTGGAGTTGTCATGCGAAGACTGTATGACAATTCAGGGGACAGATCGACCATCATAGTTTCAAGGTTGGTGCCAGAATAGCTTGGCGCCTATTCTGGCACCACCGTTAAACTATTGATCCATTGCTGTCGCGTGTCGGGGCTCATGCGGCTCTCATCAACTGGGGCAGACCGCGTTGCGTGTTAATGTTATTTCATGGTTTTGACCAAAAATAACCGGGTGTTGGGGGTGGATATGGGATGGGGGTCTGTGGGGAGGAGAACTATTCAAGAGACTCTACGTGGAGAGAGAGAGAGAGAGAGAGAGAATGACAATGACAATGACAATGACAATGACAATGATTCTTTATTTTACAACGGTGAAAGTTTTGGCTGGCACAACCATTTTTCGAACTTGCCGTTGCTAATCTACAAATAATGCACAAAGTGTGAAAATATTATATGAGAAAAAAGAAATAGAAAAAAAAAAGAAGAAGAAGAATAAATGATATAAAAACAAAACAAAACCAGCAACAACAACAACAACAAAAACGTGCGCACACACACACACACACACACACACACACACACACACACACACACACACACACACACACACACACACACACGCACACACTGAGTATTATAGGGTCGCAGTGAAAGTATTAAGATAATGACGTGAGGTAATTGAAAATACTGGCTCTAAAATAAGAAAGGGTTGTTGCTGTTGTAACTTTCCTAGGCAAATTGTTCCACAGGCTATGGCCTGAGAACGCTAAACTTGTCTTGTAGAGATCGATTCTAGGTCGTGGTACAATAATGAATTGCCTTGATCTTGAGTACGTTGGTGATGGAAAGGAAAATAGTTTATTAATATAATCAGGCATTTTGCTATTCAATGTTTTGAACATAATTATTCCCTTATTGTACATTAAGTGATTTTTCAGGGGAAGAATCTCCAAGGTTTTCAGTTTATTATCGGTAGTTGAGTTAGGATCAGGTAGGATAAGTTTTGCGGCTCTACGATGAAGAGCGTTCAGTCTCTTCAAGTGGACCTCGCTTGCTCCATCCCACACTGTAGAAGCATAGTCGATATGTGACCTGATGTGGGCGTTAAAGAACAGTTTACGTGTTTCTACATCAGTGATATATTTTAATTTGGCTAAAATGTAAAGTTTCTTTGATATTATGTTGCATATGTTAGTAATATGACACTGCCATTTAAACTGGTTATCTACAGTAACACCGAGAAGACGATGTTCTGTTACTTGACTGATGGGTTTTCCTTGAAGAGACAAGCTGAGTGAGAGAGAGCCTAGCTGGTGCTTTTGACGGGTACTTAATACCATACATTCAGTCTTCGCTGGGTTTAGGATCATGGAGTTGTTACTACACCAGCTGTCAATGTCTTGTAGTGCGCTTTGTAGGCGTGTATCAATAATAGATAAATCCTCGTCGGGCATGTGTATTGCAGCATCATCCGCGAAAATATCGCATGAAACATTATGATTGTTAATTGTGAGCGGAAGGTCGTTAATGAACAAACAAAATAAAAGAGGGCCTAAAATAGAGCCCTGGGGCACGCCATGCTTGACTAAGCGGTGATTAGAATATGTACCATTAAGAAGGACTTTTTGTCTTCTGTCATCCAAGTAGGATTTGAAGAACGTGGCAGCGCTGTTGGTGTACAACGAAATTTTCTTTATCAATATATCATAGTTTACTAAATCAAAAGCTTTACGGAAGTCTAAAAAGACTACACCTGTTAGTTTGGATTCATTGATAGATGCTAACCAGGTGTCTGTCATCCTAATCAGCGCAGTATGGCAGGAATGGTTTGGTCTGAAACCTGACTGCAATGGATGGATAAGATTTCGGTTTTCTAAATATTTAGATAGATGTTTATGAATATGCCTCTCTAAAGGCTTTGACAAAACTGGTAGTAATGAAATGGGACGAAAATTATTAATTTCACTTAGATCTTTTGATTTTGGTAGTGGGATTACTTTTGCATCTTTAAATACATCCGGAAAACAGTTTTGTTTTATACAGAGATTGTAGATGTACGTGAGACTCTCAACGATATATGGAAGAGATGTCTTGAGTATTTTTGAGCTGATCTCATCAGGCCCGGATGACTTTTTATTTTCCATCGAGGTAATTAATCTGCCCACTTCATGAACCGCTATAGGCGGTATGATGAAAGGTTCGTTGTTTTTATTTTTCTGGTTACAGTAGTCTAGTAATTTGTCTGGACAAATATACTCATGTGAGTTATTTCCCAGTGGCATTAGTGATTCCGCCACAGAGACAAAATGGTCGTTAAAACTGTTTGCAGTGAGGTGGGGTGGTAAAGACGCACTCACGAGAGAGAGAGAGAGAGAGAGAGAGAGAGAGAGAGAGAGAGAGAGAGAGAGAGAGAGAGAGAGAGAGAGAGAGAGAGAGAGAGAGAGAGAGAGAGAGCATGTGGACCATTGAGGGCCGGCATAAGGTGTTGTCCCCGACTCGGAAGCTATCCATAAGCTTGATCTCAATCACCACTTCTGCATGTGCCATGGGATGTGAGTGGGGGAAGAAATTAATGACTGGCATGGTTGCCACCGACGCCAGGGCATACCGTGTAGTATTGAGCTCCGACTTTGCTCGTCGATTAACGGACAAGGACGTAAGTCACTGGGGCCCGTAATGACGTGCCACAGGCGTGGGTTTTCGTCAACCCTTGCATCGTTTTCCTTTCACAGGGAAGCAACAAAATAAATCTAGTTTCCGACGAATGGTATTCTATCCAGCCTTGGGACAAGTTGATTCTTTGCGGTAATTATTGTCCATCTGTTTGTGACTAGAAATTAGCAAAAAATAAAACCACGAGCTTTTTCAGTCGGACGGAAATGCGTCAGATGTACACCGTTCGGTACGTCTCATGACTTCATTTGTTCCATAGGGTTGTTTCGCATTTCAGTATGAGCTCGATCGTCAGGCCCCTATGCTTTGTTCGTAAACCTTAGCACACCCGAGTTCCGATCGAGGCGCTCCGCGATTCTGGAAACAAAGTTCTACCCGATGGTTAGCTAACCCAAACCGATCACTGAACAAGGTTACCCCGTTTACCGTTTGCGGATGTACTCCGCAAATAGACCCACTCGGGAGTGCACCACAAGTACACTTCTTTTCAAAAGCCGAGACCCTTCGCATAGAATCAGACAGTTAAAGAACGCAGCCAGAGATAACAAATATTTGTGTTGGATCTCAAAATGGGAGCAGTCAACAGTATTATCAGCTACATGTTTCGTTCTACTTTGAATATTACCGTGTCCCATGTTGTCTTGTGTCATCTGTTAGCTTAGTATTAACCTTCTCGTACATGCAGTCAGCTAGACTGTTCATAGTACCTTTGACTGCATGCACACGGTGGTTAAAATCGACCCAGTTCGACTGGCGTAACTGAGCCCCGCATGTAACCTACGGCGTCTGTATTGAGAGTCAGATTACCCCGCCGGAAGTCAGCATTTCTATTCCACTGATAACCATGATTTGTGTCCTGTCTGGCGCCATATTGGACATTGCTCGCAATGACAGCTTTAATTGAAATTTAAAGGGGCACAACCGACACTTTTAAGGTTTCAGTTCGCAAAAAGCTTTTGAATACATACCCACCTAGACAGTGACCACCCTATTGTCCCACCAAATGCTTTCTTTCGTCCGTTCGAAGTGATTAGAGGCCCACCGGAATCTTTTGACGGATGCGTGAAAAGATTCTTTCTGAATAGGCGATGATAGCTGACGTCATAACTATTATATATGACATTAGGTCATCTGCATAATTATAACCAATCAGAGACAAGATGGCGGATGAACCAGCGAAACAAAAAAGAATCATCGAGTCGCGCCGACATTGACAGACTCGGAATTGAAGAGAAGAAAGAGGAAGAGAGACGTGTACGCGTGTACTGATGTTTTCCGTCATCGTTTTTAACGTATTTTTTCACGAGAAAGTAGAATAACCTTCCGTATTCGCTATGCTGTGACAATCACAATGCTCGACCTGCTAGTATTGTACAATAGTAACGATCGTGCATCAGTAGTGCACCGAGGGCGTGCGTGTGGCGCTCGCAACTAAGCGAGTCCACGGTGCAAAGTTTGACCCTTTATCCCTGGGAAACACGCACCGTTTTCCATCACTGAAACAGAACATTTATACCCACTTTCTGCACTGCAATGAATTTCACATCTCACACATCGAGGTCTACGTAAAGCATCACTGGAAACGACAAATGCACCCTTGCCACAGAAACACTACCTCCCTGAATCGAGTGAATGAGAGCACAGACAGAAAAATGTTACGGCCAGCGACGTGCATCTTTGACACACACGTAGTTTTCAGATCTCTCGCCAGCATAAATGCGATAACTAGTTCAGCGTAACATGACAAATAGGTTTAAAATCTTGCGAAATCTGAGAGTACATCACACCGCTGACATCGTTACCTTCAGTGTTAATGTTGTGATAGTCATCCGGGTTCTGCCTTGTGACGTAGGCTCGTAAATATGCACATTAATTCAAAAAAGGGCCGATGCAGACGATAATCCGCGACGCGGGTACAAAAACAATAACACTCCAAATGATGAATTTTGACATTTGGTATTGTATTCACACCATAAAGCTCTAAGATAGTTCACAAAGGACCCATACACACACTGTCAGCAGTATCTGTTGCAGACAGTTTTCCGACTGTGTTCGGTTGCTTGATCCACGGGAACACGACTTTAACGGAATTGGATTTTGTTTTGCAGTGTTGTTGTTTTTAAAGTGAACAAAAGGTCGTTTAGCCGACCTAGGACTGCTTGGTCCGGCTCAGCGATCAACGTCGGCCTGAAAAACATTCTGCTTCTGTATCCCTTTGCCGACTTTCAAGCCATATGACGGTTCATAGTTTACAGTCATCTTCTTGTTGAGTGCGTGGGAGATGTTTCCAGCAAAGCTCAAGCGTGGTGTCTGCCCCACCAGCTATAGGATTAATCCATTACTAACCTCCAGTTTTCAACGTCATGAAATTACCGCTAAACTTGTAAGCGTTAGTTGTAAAGGTGAATAGATCGCCAAATGTTTCCCTCCTTTTCCTTAGAGCTTCATAATTGTGGGGTTTCGTTTCATACTGCCAACTGCAGAAGATAGATCAGAGACCAACCGTGAGCCTTCGCGATCCATTGTCGTCCTCCAGGACAGCAGAAGGAAACTCAGTAGGCAAAAGGTCCTCGAGCCGCAGTCGGCCCGCGCACAGTCGACTGCGGCCGATGTCGGCTGGAGGACTGTTGCCTGAAGGAATCAAAGTCCACTATGAACTACACGTGATCCGGCTGTGGTTCCTGATTTGCGGGCCTGTCACACTAGCACTCGACGTGACGTTTGATCCTCAGTGGTCCTACCCCTCACTATCGCCGCCAATGGAGAGAATTTAAATACAGATCGTCAGTTACACAATCTTTAGAAGATCATCCATCGGCAGACTGAAAGCAATCAACTGGCAGCCTGTACCATCCAAGGGTTCCCATTTCATTTCCCAGTGAGAAAAAGACCGTCAGTCAGGGGTCAGTTGCGTGAGTGAGCTTAATCCTGCGTCAGCCACTAAGCAAGGCACTTCGCTATAACGGAGCACCATGCTTAGTGGCTGACGTAGGACCAAGCGGAACACCTTATTTAGTGGCTGTCGCAGGTCTATACTCTCTCATGCAGCTATCCCCTAACGTCTCAGCCACGGGCCGCAACTCATTAAGTAGGCTGAGGAAGACGGCCAGAATATTCCATAAGTAAATCTTGGATTTCGAATCAGAAATGTCATTTCTGTTATGTTACATCCGGAATCGGAAAGTCTGTATTTCTATATCTCCTTGGAGAATCTTTCGCACCGAATTAATTCAGGGTCCATCCCGCGCCTGCAGTACTGACCTGCGTGTATGTCGCCAGGGGTGGACCAGGTGGGCTGTCCGGGGGTCAATGGACCCCCCCCCCCCCCGACCCAAAATTTGTTAAAATGCTATAACAAAGTACCCCCTCCCCCTCCCCCCAGTCCCCACTCGTCGATTGATATTTGGGGGAACGGCAAAGATGTAGTCCCTGGAAGCAAGGACTAGTACCTTTCGCCCTGACCCCTTTGTAGATTGATTATCCGGCGCCTAGAAATAAGCAAGCCCCCCCCCCCCCATCCCCACTGTTTGATTTTTCGGCGCATAGAAGCAAGCAAGGTCCGCCGGGTCCCCCCCCCCCCAACCCCCCACAACTGTTTGATTTTTCGGCCCTCGCGGAAACAAGATCTAGCGTGGTGGAGGGCCTTTGTATCAGGTTCAAGGTCCCAAAGAAAAAGTTGGACCCCCCCCCCCCCATACCCCTCTGGAGGTAAGTGATCCGGCCATGGTCGCGGTAGTAACTATTGACCTGTTTTCCTGCCCGAGTAGTGTGGCGTTCCTCTGTTTATCTACCCGACATGGACAGTGTATCGGGCCACCCGAGGCACGGTATCGTTGCCCGTTCACTCCCTTCGAGTGGTATGTCATGCCTCGATTGCATTTTTGTCTATGTCCGACTAAAGCTAAAATCCCCTTGATGGGAGCAACCCACAGCCACACACACACACACACACACACACACACACACACACACACACACACACACACACACACACACACACACACACACACACACACACACACACACAAACAAACAACCCTCGCAGATAGAGATAGAGAGAAAGAGAGAGGGGGAGAGAAGAGTCTGTACAGATCTAACTTGAGGAATTTACGCGTTGCTGTGGCAGATTGTGGGATAGTAGGAGAGATAATCGCAAGGAAACTGGAAGTAAGCCGGCGCATGATCGGAAGCTAGGTTCATCTGACCTGGTCCAACTGCCCAGCCCTCAACCATCCGCGAAACATACACTTTCATCGTTCGCATAGGGTCAGAATCTATAGGCCTACCCATTCCTAGCCGAGTCCTCACAAGGAGTAAGTGATCAGAGTTAAGTCTGTGGCCGTGCCTTGACATTCATGTGCAGGCCATATCCGAGTCATTTTGATTTGCGTCTGAAGGTTGATTAGATACTTTGCACTCGCAGCTGAGGTCCAAGTCCCCGACATCTTCTTGCGTCTGAGCAGTAGAGGTGCGAGTTAAATGATGCCAACGATCACGAGTAAGAAGTTTGAATTCTCGTGAGGTTCTGCAAAGACCGGTTCTCATGAGAATCTATGTCTCTTGCACTTAACCCACAGCAGGAGATGCCGTTCGACCATGCCAAGCTAATCTGGCACTACCCTTGAATTATCATGGTCGGTCCATCTCCTGGATCTGTTACATAGTTGTTGAGTGACGCTTCAGTCTAAAAATTGGGAAATGTGGCTTTGGAGTTAAATGGGTTAATTGGAGCCACTGTCTAGGAAACTGTTGCTGGACATTTCAGTTGTTCAGTATGAACATTAGGTATGATGGATCGGTCACGCTACTCTGGTGCACAGTCACATGAATGACCGCAAGTCAAGTGAGGACTGTATTACTTTCGCTTTTAGTTATGAGTGGACGTTATCGGAGGAGGAGGAGGAGGACGCTTTTTTGGTTTACTTGAAGTGCATACACATTTAATTATTTTAATACAAATAATTTTAAACAAATGATACCAACAACGACACTTCACTGTAATCATCGTCGCCGATGAGGGACATTCGGTGACGTCTTCAATTCAATTCAATTCAATTCAATAAACTTTATTTATCCCGCTAGGCAATATCGTAAGGGTCGCATCAAAAATCATTGGTGAAAAATATTATATAAAATAATTAAAAAGTAAGAATTTGATATCTAGAAATTTAAGGGGGAGGAAAAAAAACGCTGACAGAAAAGTGCACGATTTGCTGCTGAATAATACACACGCGCGCACGCACGCACGCACGCACGCACACACACACACACACACACACACACACACACACACACACACACACACACACATACACACTCACACACTCACACACTCACACTTGGGCGTCATTAATGAGACGAATTGCAGTAGAGACAAAAGAGAATTTTCATCTGTTCGTCCTACACGCTGGACAGTGGAACCGACGTCCGGATGGGAGACGGCCAAACTCGGCGGTCAGAACATGATCCTTGCTATCCAGAATACACTATGCCTTTTCACTATTTGTCTTTCTACAAAACACTGCAAGCTTCTTTGATTTTCACCAATGATTTTGTATGCGACCTTTATGATATTGCCCAGCGCATTTTTGTTTTTGATACTCAAGTTGGAATACCAACAGATAAAAGAAAAAGACAACACACTTTCAATGAAAGATTTATACGGAACAGGATCAAAATTCTCTTGTCCACTAAAAACGAATTAAGTTTACGTAAAACATTTAACCGCTGCGGACCTTTCTTCACAATGACCTCAGTATTTTCATTCCATGAGAGTTTGTTGTCAAAGATAGTACCCAGGTACTTAATGCTACTGACAATTTCAACTGCCTGTCATGTAAAACAGTAGCATCGGAGTTAAAACAGTAGCATCAGAGTGCTGTCTGCTTTCTGAGATCAATGATGAGCTCTTTCGTTTGGTAACATTCAGATCAAGAAAGGACTCATCACAGCGTGTTACAAACTCATCCAAAGCAGACCCGTAATGTTGTTCGGAACCCTGTAAAAGACTAAGTAATGCTGAATCGTCTGAAAATTTCACAAGGAAACGCTTTAACGCATTCAAGGCGCCCCGCATCAATATCTGCTGAAGTGTCATATAGTTAACTCGACTCTCTAAATCGACGCTCCGCAGTGTTTGGAATAGACCCATAGTTGTGAGGTTATGGTATGTCTTATAGTGAAAGCTGCTCCGAGGGGATAACTCAAATTACGAAGTTGTATGTCGTAAAACGAAAGACGTTTCTGCTCTTCGTCTCCTATGTACTGCCACAGGAAAATTCCTTCCATTACGCTCCAAAGACAGTATAACATCTGGTAGGCCTACCTTTGCCTACTCGCATGGATTGTGAAAAGGGTAGAAATGGCCTAGTTAAGGCAAGAGAACACTAATAACCCGTTAAAATGTATCGGCGAATTTTAGCAACCAAAGCCCGCCTAGGAAGAGATCGATTTACGTCAGACCCCAATCGTGACACATTTTGACTTTACTTGAGGAGGAGAGATATACATAGGTTTCATATATCCAACAGCAAGAAGCACAGGGTTTCATGAGTCCCTGTAGCTCACTGATGAGAAGCCAAGGCCATTCCTGTTGAATATGAAAGGAGCTGCTGGGGTTGGGACGCGAAACCTCTTTTGCTAACCGCGTTCCGTAACGCAAGCTCCACGCATAGTTCTGCCTATAGGCCACACTCCGACACACTGCCGATAGGCAGAACTATGCGTGGAGCTTGCGTTTCGGAACTCCGGTTGGGAAAGAAATTACACGGCCGGGAATGGATAGCGTATTAATGGTGCTCGGTGCTTTCGGTCTATAAATATCAGTCGCTGTTGCGCGACATCGCAACGCGCAATCAACATTTAATTTCCACCACTGCCGAAAAAAAATGAACACCACCCAACTGCAAAAGATATAGATCCTCATGACTCACACAGTTGCGGGGGCACGTAAGGATCTATGCCTCTTGCCGACACCGCTTTGCATCTGTGTCTGTGACGGCTGGCGCTCTTTGTTGCTGAATTAACGAAGAGTTCAGAAATTTAGAGACTTTGTCCACTGGCAGTGAAGGAGTTAAATTCCGTCAGCTTGTCAAACTTTATTTTTCAGAACTGCTACAAATATGAATAAGTGTTGGGAGTTCAAGCGAACCGAGGGAGTTGCCTACGTGCGTCAGGATGCCGTGATGGCTGTGAAACTTGTGTCCGGGTCCCAAAGGTCCATTACGTCAACATTCACGTGGTTGTCTCAGCAGACACAGTGCGTGTACCGGTGTGACGTGAAAACACATTGCCGGATACATTTTACTACTTTTTTTTAGGCGGCTTGCCATAATTGAGTCTGAAACACCTGCCCTTGTGGATGGACTAGAGACTAGTATGGCTGCTCTTACCAGCACAGCATGAAACACTGTAGTGACCTGTTTGTGGCGTTGAGGCCAGTGCATGAATCCCGGAATGGAGTCTGTAATGTTGACCTAAGCGTATTGTTATAACCTAGCGTCAAAACGGCCTGTAGCTGACGGTCTACGGACCTGTAGGTCTCACTGCCACCCTGTCTTTGTCCTGACCCTGTAGGCGTTCTTTATTGCCCGGTTGTACAGACACAACCCGTACCGTTTGTGGGTGTATTTCCGAGATAGACCCACTCGGGGAGTACACCAGGTACACCTCAATTCAAATGACAGCTGCAGCAGAACGGGCTGGACAGCTGCAGCAGAACGGTCTTCTGCGTCATCGTGGACACAGAATACCGCTCCAGTCCGAACACGACAAAGTAGTGTCCTTGGGTCTGAGCCTCCGAGAGAGAGACAGACTGACTGACTGCAGAAGTTTCCGCGTTTTATCACACCAGTCTAACAGGATGAGAAGAGCGGACAACGAGCAACGGCATAATTCAAAAAGAAATGTGTTGCTACCTTCTCAGTGATTTTCGTGTATACATGACGTGAATGTTATTGTAAATAGAAAGCGAAATAAATGCGGGTGAAGAAAGAGTGCGTCATTTGAAGCAAGTTTCCCGCAATATGCGACTGATTTCCCATGTCAGCCATGATATCGAAGTAATTGGCACAGGAAGATGGGGAATGGTCTAAATGACAGCTAGCTGCACAGCCTATGCGTGATCGGAGCTGTTGAAGAGAAATGCACAGGCGTATGCTTCACCCGAAATAATGCTCCCAAGTTTGGGGTCGCAGCTAGGGCTAAACTTTGTCAGCGTGAGGCCAAAGATTCTTATTAGCCCTGAGGCTGCAGAGACTCATGAGGCTGTGTGTCTCCTGCACTAGACGGAGCGTTATACGGAGCTGTGTATGCCGGCCCATTGCCTTCTGCTGATAGAATGGCGCTGTCCTTTCCCACTTCACGCCGCATCCGGTATCGCTACATCATACCCACGTCAGTCGCGCGCTCAAAACACCATGCCCTCCTTGACGTGAGAAACGAATATCTTGTGCTGATCAGTGATTTTAGACCTTACGGCTCTGAGAGCCATACGGTCCAAAATCACAACCAGTACAGTTGAAAGTGAATGGATCTGAGCTAATTAACAAAGTGCATGATTACCGTGCGCAAGTCAGTGTAGGCAGCGGTCAATTGTGAAGAGGATGACAGGATTCACAAACTGAAATGGAGTCGGTTCCTGCCTTAGCCGCAGTGTAGAGCGTTTCGAGTTTAGTTGGGAAAGCAGGAATCATCGCGACAAAAACTGTTACCGAAAGCCAGACGCTTGAAACTTACTTCGTCTTTTTTAAAGTCCCTTCTATTTATAGAAGGGACTTTTTAGGACGGGTCGCGGTGGGGCAAATTTAATAGCATGTCCATGATGTCAAAGACGGGCAGGCCTAATCCTCTGACAACTGAAGTAACAAGACAAATTACGCCATGTCTAGTTACACCAACCTCGCTGCTGAGCGTACAGTTGGCGCGACTGAAGCCCGTATGTGTGTATGTGTGTGCGTATGTATGTAAACACGAGACTCTCCGATATTGCTGTCACACAAGCTTGAAACTTGGCGAAATATTTTCTCTATGGGGTAGCTAAGAGAGCCTCCGAGCATTTTGTAACGAGATGTCTCCTTGAACTATCACGGTCGAGCCATATCTTGCTGTGGTGTGTCGCCGGCAGAATGAGTTAAATTGCTCGACAGTTTTGAACGACTTTGAGAAGCGTTTGCCACTTCTTAGCCAACCTCCCACGCCTGGTCTCTAGATCTTACAGTTTCTTTATGAGATAGACAAAATGTACGATCACAGCTAAACTCATATCCTGAGACGGGACCCATACATGTGTTATAATTCTTGCATATCAGTGGCAGATAGTGACGCTGTCGGTACGAGATTAGTGTTTTCTGATTCTTCCGGATGACGTTGCCGCCTACTGAAAATATCCCTACGTTCCGATGCGTGCAGACGATTCTGTTTTGGCTAATGGATCGAATTTGCCAACCCAGTTTTCATGTACTGTATCGGGTTTGATATCTTTCACTTTCGTGACAACGATTTCAAGAAAATCTGAAAACCTAAAAGGTGAAGTAATGAGTTTTTACCGCTTTAAGTGGTTTTATATCAGAATACTCCAGAAGTCTTTAATACCCTGAAGGAAGTTATGCTCCTGCACTGTTAAAACGAAACATTTAGCCGGTTCAGTGCTGAGAAAATCTGAACATCTGCAAGAGGTATAGATCCTCATGAGCCCCCGCCGTTGCGGGGGCTCATGAGGATCTATGTCTCTTGCTGACATCACTTTGAATCCATGTTCCTGGGACATCTAGGGTTTTCTAGTGTTGAGTTAACGAAGATTGCAGAAGCACACTCTGCATCAGCTGGCAGTGAACGGACGAAACGGTGGTTGTTTTTTTGTTTGTTTGTTTTTATTTATTTATTTATTTATTTTTTTATTTTTTTTTATTTTTTATTTTTATTTTTATTTTTATTTTATTTATTTATTTATTATTTTTTTTTTTTTGGGGGGGGGGTTTGTTTTGTTTCCATCTTCTTAACATTGTAGCAATTTTGCCCCTGCAGTTGCAGCTTTTACGGACGCAGATTGAATGTCTCATTGAGAGTGTTTGCTTCTTACATAAGCTTGTGTGAACACGTGGCTCTTGCAGACCTGTAGCGCACTCACAAACCAGGTAGGTGAGGCTAGCGCTGGTAGAACCGTGCACATACCAAGGGGTGGACATACGAACAGTTAGATCCCCTGCTACCTCTCCTATCAGGCACCCAATCGCCAGCCCACAGAAAAATACGCAGGTAAAAAACAAGACTATCATATATATCAAAAAATGAAAAGAAAAGGGGAGACTGCCAGTGTTAATATTTTAGAAAGGTTACAAAGTAAAGTAGGTTATAGCACTGTCAGGGGAGAGAAATGTGCATGATCGACCAGTGATCATAGATCTACTGTGGCAGGTAGGCAAAATTTCCTGCCTCCTCCAGTGTTGCCGATGGTGTGCTGAAGAGGTCGCCAAGACCGAAACAGCTGTCCACACCGGCTAAATATCTGGACCCCCTTTGGGGGACCTAGATTTAAATTTCCATGCACTGAGTGGCTGAAACAGTATATATGTGATACGCCCCCCTTCGGGGGGGGGGGGGGGGCTTCCATATGCATTGCTTTCAGTCACTTTCTTAGCGCCCCTTCTCTTTCCTATCTTTTTCTTTTTTTTTTTTGGTGTGCTTTGGCCACAGTAGATCATAATCACTGGTCGATCATGCACATTTCTCTCCCCTGACAGTGCTATAACCTACTTTACTTTGTAACGATCATATATATCCTTTAGGGGGTGACTGCTTTTGACAATGTCAGCCTCTTGCAGATCATTGCAATGCGTCAAAGGCTTGTGTGGATCTGTACCTGTCGCAGATCTATGTAAACCCAAACCGTTTGTGTGAGTACTCTCCAGATAGACCCACTCGTGGAGTACGCAGATGAGATGCTAAGCATCTCATTTGCATAGAAGTGTACTTGTGGCGTACTCCCTGAGTGGGTCTATCTTGGAAGTACATCCGCAGACGGTATGGGGTATTTCGGAATTGAACTGTAATCAACACCCTCTGTTCCCTATTGGCCTGTAGGTCACCCCTAAGTCGGAGACGCGTCTCGATGGTGTCTGGGAGCACACGGGGCCAGACTAGGGACCAGTCTGTAGCATCTAATCGAAACATTAGAACATAAGCGTGTTGGTGTGTGATTTTGGACCTTACGTTTCTAGACTGAAGAATGCAAAATCACACGCCAGCACATATATTTTCAATATCCCATTTTAAAGTTGGAATCAAGCATTTTATAGTTGGAATTAAGCATTTTAAAGTTGGATTCAACCTTTTTAAAGTAAGAATCAATCCTTTAAAATGGAATCAAGAAATTTAAAGTTGTAATCAACAAGTTAAAAGTTGGAATCAACAAGTCAGAAGTTAAAATCAAGAATTTTAATGTTGAAATGATACATTTTTAAGTTGGAATGCACCCTTTTTCAAAGCTGTGGTCAGACGTTTAGAAATGTAGTCTTTGTTTTGCCTTGTCTTTAGACTACACTGGAGTTTTGAGAATTTAGTTTTCTGTTGTCGGCTGCTTCTCCTCTTACCACCATTTGTGTACTTGTTGATAAACATCATTTTTATTTCGCTGTGGATGTGAGCTGCTCCACATGCGTGGCCATCATCATCGTCGTCATCGCGGTCGTAGGCGTCATCAAAACAGATTCAGTAGTTGTTTTAATTTGCTTGTCATCACCATAAGCAGGCTGTATCATCTGTCTGGACACCTCCTTCTTTTGCTAAGGAAGACTTTGCGTTTTACGCTTTTCACGGGTAGCATACGACTTGTTCTTTCCACTTTGTACGTACCAGCAACAAAAACAATGTTTTCCGTCTAACCCTGCAGGAATCATCGCGACAAAAGCCGCCGCCGACAGCCAAATGGTTAATACGCTTGCTTTTTTTTTTTTTTTTACGTGACAACAGCGGTGTCGGTGGGTGCGAGCTGCTTCACGCTAGTGGCCATCTCCCTAGAACGCTACTTTGCCATCTGCCGGCCCCTGCACTCACGGTCCTGGCAGACGCTGTCCCACGCCTACAAGGCCATCGCGGTGTGCTGGTTGTTAGCTGCCCTGCTCATGACCCCAGTGGCGGTCTTCCAGAAACACCAGCAACTGCCCAATAAGGTCACAGTGTGTCTATATGTTGTATGGTTATTGTTTCATGCCTATGGTAGTGGCGTAAGAACCGCCTCCCCCTCCCCCAGTTGATATTTAGGGTCGGGGGTGGGGGGGGGGGGGCGGGGGCGCAGAGTATTCCTTCCCACCCCTCCCCCTCCCAATGTTGTGACAGGAACGTTTTTTCGGAGAACATTTCTGAGAAGATTAAAAGAAAAATTAACTGTTGTATTCCTTTTTAATATTGAAAAAAATTATGGAGAAAAATATTATAAAATTATTTATTTTTACGAGGTTGGAACACCACCCGTCCCTCCCCCCTCGCCGCCTTTGAGCTGTCGTATATTGGATTGCCGCTTGCCTTCCCCCCCCCTCTCCTTCCTCCTCCCGTTGTTTTATGGGGGGGGGGGGAGGGGGGATGTTGGACTGTCACTCACATTCTTCCGCCCCTCCCCCCTCCCCCCCACCACCACCCACCCCCACTGCCCTCTTTTGATTAAATTTTAGAAGACCTGAAAGTATCGTGTCAGGCAATCTGGGCCCCGCCAGTGATAAATCTCTTCCTACGCCAATAGTGTGATCAAACACCCGCTCAGTCCGGCCTCAATCAGAGCACAGCTAGAGACGTTTCCAGACTAGCTGTAGCCATACCCCCAGTAGAGTCCGGCCTCAATCAGAGCACAGCTAGAGACGTTTCCAGACTGGCTGTAGCCATACCCCCAGTAGAGTCCGGCCTCAATCAGAGCACAGCTAGAGACGTTTCCAGACTAGCTGTAGCCATACCCCCAGTAGCAAAACGTCTTCGGGCCCACGACGGCCGCAGTGGGCCCGCGCACAGCCGTGCGCGGGCCCACTGTGGCCGTCGTGAGCCCGAGGACCTTTGTTTACTGGGACATTCTCATGAGCGCCGCGAGACCAGCACAACAATAATCCGTCAATGCACGGGCTGTTTCAGGCCCACTCTTGCCGAGAGACGTGGCCGGACCTGCGCGTGGAGAGGGCGTACACCGTGCTGCTGGACCTGGCCCTGCTGGTGCTGCCCGTTCTCCTCATGTCGCTCGCCTATGCCAGTGTTGTGCACGCCTTGGTGTACGACGTGCGGAGCCCCAGCTTCGACATGGGCGTGCCCGGCGCTAATGGTGAGTCAGAGGGCGGGTGAAACAGTGGGCGGGTCAGTCAAGCTGATGGAGTAGAAGTCGCTGGTTTAACTCGTGAATTTAGGGCAATGTATGAGTCTTTGCTTCAGGGAATAGACCCAGATCAAAATCGGCACCGAGGCGTGCCGCGGATGTTGTTTCTATATCTAGAATTAAGGTATTGCCAGAGTTAGAATACCATTACTTATTGAGGGGAAATACACACGTGACTGTATACAGATAAGATTACGTTGTCCTGACAATAACGTAAATGATTACTTTGCAAACCAGGTATAACTCGTTTAAGCGTATAACAAACAATAATTAAAATACGTTAACTCATTCCAGACGTACAGCATAATGATACTCGGCTGTAGCCGCGTATCTGTGTGACTTACGTCTGGAATGAGTTAACTTAACAGCACGATAAACAGCAACAACGAGGAGTAACAACAGGATAAATGCAATTCGGGTAGTTGTTGGTGGACGAACTTGATTCAGCATACGCACGAAAACTGCTGGCTCAATTACTGCTCGCAAAGTCAGTTAAAGGGACACGACCTCAAAGGGTTACTTCTTCGTATTTTGCTCCAAGTTAAAGTATATCACTGTCGCCGCTACGAGCGTGGATTCGGTTCTGAGAACGCCGGATTGTCGATGAAATATCTCCAATTGACTGCGCAATTTATCCGCTTCCCAGGAACCGAAAAAAAGTTACATCGGGAAAAAATGAGAGTGATGGCAGTAAAAAGAGTGCTCGCCGAGGATCCGACAGATTGTTCATGACACGCCTGCTGCGGTGAATTATGCAGGGTCAAAGGTTACAATTTCCGATCCCAGCCTAGCATCACACGTCGAGACGGGGTAACCGGACGAAATTGGATGTTTTTTTACGCTTTGATTTTTGGATGTGAAACTCCCTGAGGACTGTTCTTTGCTGGAATTAAAGTCGCACGCCTCACAAAAGTCGCAAGCAGCACCAAATGTCGCCCCCCCCCCCCCCCCCCGAAAAAAAAAAGAGGTGTTTGGAGCACATGCCGCTATTACCGTGGTTCTGACATGTCACACACCATCCTAGACGCGTGTACGCCCAATGGATCCGGCGAATAACTCAGCCTGAAAAAAAAAAATGTTTCTGAGAGCCCACTGGGACTGCTCCAATTTGTGTCGTCTGCCTGACTTAGATAAACCAGGCAGCATGTTCTAGAATCTTAATCGTGGATGCTGAGTGTCAAAACGCCAACGACATAGTATGCGGTGTTGAAAACTGTGTCACAGGCGGCGCAACTCCATCATTTTTGCTACCGGAGTTAGCAGCTCCTGTAAATTTGCATATAGCAGAAGCGACCGTCGACAGGCCACCGAACACAGTGCCGTTTCGGTACTTAGCCTTAGTCAGTCCCAGTCATCCCCTAATATTTCAATCCCCTAAAAACACTACCGCCCACAAGCTGCACATTTGCCATGCACAAAATGCCAACAAAAACAGCACATTGACTGTCTCATTTCTTGGCTATGAACCTGATTCTTTACCAACCCCACACCCAAGCACAGCTGAAATCAGCGTGCCCCTCAAATCACTACGTCAACGGCGACTCAACATAGGTCCACAATTGTCCGCTGGATAAGCTCAGGATGGTATGAATCAAAGCACCAAACATGTCTCCTCTCATCTAACCAGACATTCCAGCAAATTCCAACATTCAGCCCTACTACAAATTTTCAAATAAGGCAAAAATTATTAAAAAAAACACCGGTCCTCTTACTGTCTCAACTGCCCAATTTGAATATGTAATATGACCTATAGACGGTCGCTTCTGTTATATGCAAATTTACAGGAGCGGCTAACTCTGGTTGCAAAAAAAATAGAAGTGTGAAAATGCATCCCTCTACACGTGCATGTACGTTTAGATGATGCATTTTCGCGTCTAAACTAAGTTTGCGGTGACAACGAGGTGCTAATTCTCTTAGTGGTAAGCGAAAAAGGCTCCAAACGATCTGCGGTCTTTAAAAAGGTCGGGAATTAATTTTTAATTAACAGTATATCCCCTTCGGTTTCAGTGCCAGCAACTCACATTTTGACATTGTTGTTTGGGTTAGAAAACAAGATGCCCCTTTGCCTTCTGTAGAAAACACATGACCGACTTCAGCCACGTCTTCTACGCCGCTTAAGATCAGTCGACCGTGAAAGCTGAAGGATGGAAGGGGGAGGGGGGTTTGGTTTGGTGATTTTTTACATTGGCGCCAAGAGGTAATTGGGCACTTTTTTCCCATTGTTGGGTTTTACACAACACTACTTGCACATACTGTATACATACACATACATATCAGACCGAGGAGAGACCATCAGGCAAATCCATTAGTTATCTATAATGTGGGATACTCGGTCTTGTTCTGGAATCAGAATTAGGTCAATATTGCTCGCGTTTCGACGAAAGCATTGGATTAAAAGCCCGGACAAACATGCAATATCGCATGTTTGTCCGGGCTTTTATCCACTGTTCTCGTAGAAACGCGCGCAATATTGACCTACTTCTGATTTCCGGAAATCATCTATTCACTGATATGTATGCTGTTAAGTCCTTTTTGCGCTGAGAGCTATAAACCCTTAGGTCCAAAATCACAGACCAGCACACATATAATATGTTGGCTGGTGACATTCTTAAAAGTGTTTTGTAATGTCCTGTGTAATGTGAAATGCACAACCATTTGAAATGCACAACCATTTTGACACTATATAACCTGCACACAAGTATCAAAAGCACTAGGCGAAAAATTAGAACGCTAAAAGGTCCCCATTACATACAGCCAGTTTGTCACAGGAAATTACTGACTTTAGGACTCACCGGAGAGAAAAATTCAATCACCATTTTACGTCTAACCACAGCGCGTTCGTTTACCTCGAATATCCGGAGTGGTGAATTTGTTGCACGGTGTTTTAAATTTTGTCTCGCAGCCAATTACATTTACTTGAAGTTTGCGGAAAGTGCTCACCCAGTATGCAAAAGGTTCTTGGACGGACGCCGTTGGCCGGAGTTGGCCCGCGCGCTGCCGCGCGCGGGTCATCTCCGTCCTACGTCGACCCAAGAACCTTTTGCACTCTGGGCATACATCGGCTCAATTCATGGCTGAAAGGTCTGCAACAACCGCATTTTGGCGTGAAATATTACGCCCCCGTGAAGTTGACCCAAGCTCAACCGTTATATATAACTATCCGTAATGACAGCTGCCGCCATTCCAGCAACAACTGAGGGAGATTGCTGGACCATGATCTCTCGTGGGTCGTGCTATATTGCCTTGGCGCCTCTAAAGGAACAAGTTGATCGTTTGATACCTAGAGAGACCACAGTCGATCCATCTTTCGTAATGTTCACTGTGCTTAGCAGACGGTGTTTAGAATGCGAGCAAGTTGATGGCGGAAGAGCAAGGTAACCTTTCCATTTTAGATAATCATCAATACAATCCTCCAGCATGTCAGTCTTTATCTGCGTGATTTTGACACGAGAGACCCAGTGGGCAATGGGGGTTTTCGCGAGCATAAATCATGAAGGTTTTTTTTTTTTAAGCTGTATCTATTGTCCAATTTTGTGAAAATGGTCACGAATGGTTGTAGTCTGAAAATTTTCTGATTCTATGGTGAAGTGATAAAAATCAATAAAGACGTGTGAAATCTCAGTCTTTTTGCACGTATGTTTTTGTTGGATGGTCTGATGTTTTACGGTCGAGAATTTTCTAGTG
>BTPG01000005.1:35523022-35698022 GCA_036245525.1 Semisulcospira habei
AGTGTATGAATTCACCACAAGGGGATACCATTTCCCGCACTTCACTCCCATCACAACCATATCGGCCTATTTCATCCGACATTACAGCGCCAAGCACTTCCCGCGGTAGCCTTTTTTTAATACACTGTCAGAGTGGACAAATTGAATACTGCCCACAGTCCTCCCTGGAGAGAGGGAAAACACATTGAGGTGGACCTAGATGGGTCACAGTGGAGACCTTTTTGTAAACCCCCCCCCCCCCCACCTTGATTACTTCCATTTGCGGTGCACATATTATGTGACTGAAGATGATCCTTGCCAGCAAGAGGTACATAAATCCTCATGACACTCAGCGGCTTATGACAGTCTTTTCCCCTTGCACGTGGTGGCAGTAGGACTTGAAATGCATGTGTACTAACTGTATTAATATTGTGACCGCTAGGGAAACTGAACTTCCTGAGATGAGCAGGATCGGTCTGTTCGCGTACCGTTTAGTGGGTGTGGCTCCCCAAATAGACCTATTAGGGGCCGGGAGTACACCACAAATTCGAGCCATCTCATTTGAATAGCGGTGCACTTGTGAAGTACTCCCCGAGTTGTACTCAAAAGCATCTCATTGCACTTGTGGCGTACTCTCCGAGGGGGTCTATCTGACAATTACACCTCAAGCGCACTTTATTCAGATGAGAAGCGAAGTGGTTCTGTCTGCAGTGGAAAACACCCGCAAAGGGTATAGGTTTACTGTAGTAGTGGTTTCCTGCCAGTTCCGTTAAACAGGAGTTGTTCCCAAGACAGACCAGGTAAAAGAAAATAGAGGCAGTGAACGCGAACAAAGACCGTCAGAGCGGTAGTAACAGATACTGCGTGTTTTAGTGGATCGCTACGATCAATGCGGTAATCGTCCTCGTGTACATTCATACAGTTTACCCTGCTACGGGTAAAAACCTCAACCTTTAGTCAGCAGATAAATCGGTCGTTACTAGCAAGAGACCTAAATTCGTATAAGCCACTGCGGCTACAAACGTTAATCCTTGGACTTTTGGTAACGGCTTTTGTCGACGGGACTGATTCCTACAAAATCCGCTGCCGACAGCCGCCAAAGCTTACTTACCTCTTGCAGAGGATCGGGTGGCTGAATCACTAAATATCATAACTCTATGTTTTTTTTCTGACCTGATTTAGGGACTATGAACTCGATTGGAAGTTATTTGTAATGGTAAATGCTGACCGTATAGTCTGAGTATCCAAGCGGACGGTACCGGCATACTCAGCTTGTGAGCATCTGATTACCTTTATTTTTAAGTGCCACTTCACAACAAGAATAACAACAACAACAACAACACACACACACACACACACACACACACACACACACACACACACACACACACACACACACACACACTTTAGACCAAGCATTCAACACTGCGTGAGCGTTCTGGGCGGTGGCAGTTTATGTTTCAGTGTTGATGGTTGTTGTATCCACGTGTGTCAAAACAGTGTAAGACCGAGCACAATGCTTGTTTACTCAGCCCTTCAAACGGCCCTCGGTAGCCTAGGGTTATGAGTGGCACCAGCCTGACACAAACCGTCTTAGCCAGACAAAAAATGCGGGCCTTTCAGAGGCTCCGGAGGCCACAGAAGGTTCTCCAGATATCATTTTTCACGTCCACAGCCCAGTGCACGCCTCCACTACCAGAGACTTACGCCTTTTGAGGGCTACACTATAGTTAAGATCAGGATGGCCCTAATAGCTCCAGGGTAGTGCCTGATTAGCGTAGCGCCTGAACAAGGCATACGTGAACCCCTTAACTGCCAGTCGATGCATGTTTTGTTTTTTAAATAGTTAAGCACCAAAGAGTCCCAGCAGTCGAAGGATCGTGGTTACAAAGCGGGATCAGCAAGAGGCATAGATCCTCATGAGCCCCCGCAAATGCGGGGGCTCATGAGGATCTATGCCTCCTGCAGTTGGACGTCGGTTCGCCTTCGCTCGACACTAGTAAAGAAGTTAATCAAACACAACCTTTAAGCCTTCACGAGCGATCCATCGCTCACAGCCGTTTGCTCTAAAGAGTTACCCCATGGAGAGCTTTTCCGTAGAGAACGATATGAAAAAGTAAACTGTTTCTTGGGGACAACGATCAGGCAGTAAGAGCATCCTGCTCCGCAAAGTGCCGTCTTGCAGGCTCTGTCCATGTCGCGCTCGATACCCGGTGTTGGTGTGTTTTTGTTCCCCTAGCGGGGAGCGAGGGAAAACTCAAGTCCCGTCTGAGTACCGGCACATGTTCTCCCCCCCCCTAGGCTCTTGCACGTTTACACGCCCATGACTTCCTCTGTGTTAACCCCTTCGCCGTCGGGAAAAGACTGAAAACAGCCCATCTGCAAGAGGCATAGATCCTCATGAGCACCCGCAGTTGCGGGGACTCATGAGGATCTATGCCTCTTGCTGACATAACTTTGTGTCCATGTTCCTGGGACGGCGAGGCATCTCTCTGCCTCTGGCTGTATTCCATAGTACACCAGACCGATATTGGTGCAATATCCAATCTGAGAAGATTTCTGATGGGTGGGGTGGAGCGCGTATGGGCTTATGAGCGCAGAGATCCCATCTTGACTGAACCGCGCTGAGCCGAAATCTTGCTGAGACTGGACCACTCATGTATCCATGTTCCCTGGACCACTCATGTATCCATGTTCCCTGGACCACTCATGTATCCATGTTCCCTGGACCACTCATGTATCCATGTTCCCTGGACGGCTGGGGCTTTCAGGTGTTGAATTAACCAAGATTTCAATAGCGATATATCCGTCCAATGGTAGTGACGGGGTTAAACGCTAAACCCTAAGGTCTATATGCCCAAATCTTTGACGTGCCTTCTGGCACCCCCCCCCCCCCCCCAGATGGTCGATCCATATCTTATAGTATGTCATGGCAGAATGGGTGATGGGAGTAGAGCTGCATGTGCCGATCATTATCCAGTGCGCAAAAGGCCATCGGGCCGACGTTGGACGCCGTTGGCCCGCGCACAGACGTGCGCGAGCCAGCGGCGTCCAACGTCGGCTCGATGGCCTTTTGGTAGCTGTTACTAACAAGAGGCGTAGAGTGTCATATGCCCTGGTTGCGGCTGCTGGGACTCGTGCATGAGAACATGCGCCCGGTGCAGACCGCTAGAGCTGGAGAGAGGATCGAGGAGACATGCCCCGCGGGCGCTCAGTGCCCGAATACGCCCATCAAGTGACGGCCCCACTGCCCTTCATAAAGCCGTGATGGCGCACAGTCGATACATATTTAGGCGCCAGGCTTTCAGCTTTGAAGTATTTTAAACTCCTCGCGTGTTCAGCAGGGACAGATGTGCATTAGCCCTCACAGATGCAGGGTGTCGTGTGATCATTGCTTTTTTTCGGCTTTAATTGTGCAGAAACCTTCGTGTTCATGGCATTGAGATGGTCTCTGTGGTCTGCTCGGCATGAACATATGGAGCGATATGGTCAGAAATGTCGAACTTGGAAGTTGTCGTCTGCAGTGGTTCAACGGAGACAGATCTATACTGGCGAGCGAAAGAAATGCGACATATTTGGAATCTAAAAATGTCGCATTCCTCATCTGTTGCTCGATAGTATACTATGATAGATCAAGGATAGAACCAGAATACAATCTGTCCGGCTTGAATTAACATGGTCGATTCATAGCCTCTCTCTCTCTCTCTCTCTTGTTGCTGTCAGGACGTTAAGCAATGTACAATCAATCAATCAATCAATCTCTCTCTCTCTCTCTCTCTCTCTCTCTCTCTCTCTCTCTCTCTCTCTCTCTCTCTCTCTCTCTCTCTCTCTCTCTCTCCCCCCCCCCCTGCCTCCTCCCCATCTCGTTCTTGAGCGTCCGTGGATGAGGTTCTTTGGCGTTCAATATCATGAACTTAGGCACTGTAAAGTGTTTTTGCTCAGACAAAAATGGAAGACAGTTGAATGACCGACAAGGGAACGGCGGAGACGGTGAAATATCAGCGGTACCGTGGGGTGAGGTGGGGGGGGGGGGTGAAGTAAGAAACATGGATGGGCAGACATCATGGTCACCGATGGCATGGTTGGGCAGACATCATGGCCACCGATGACACGGTTTCTATCTGAACCCGCGTCCCAGTGTTCCCCACAATACGTTCATGAGTTCCTCGCTGAGCCAGACCATCCCGTAGGTCTTCACGAAACAAATATTCCCATCATATAATCACGAAACAAACACTCTCGTATTATGACAGAACAAATTAATATTTTCAGAAGCCCCTTCGGCAGCAGTGGTTCATGAAACTGTATGGATAATCTGGATAGGAATTAGCCTTGATAATGTGTCTTCCTGGGACGGAGAGAATAGATTTATTCCTCAAAGCCGTAAAGTCCAAAAAGAGAGACCAGCACACGTGGTATTTATCGTAGTTTCCAGACTTGTACTCCCCAGATACACCCGCTCTGAGAGTACACCAAAAGTACACTTCTATTCAAATGACATACGACGTTTCTCATTTGATTAGAAGTATACTCACAGAGCGAGTGCATCTGGGGAGTACACTTTCGCATTTCATGTAAACTGAAGTGTAATTGTAGGGTACTCCCCGAGTGAGTATATAGCCTACATCTGCGAACGGTACGGGAAGACACTCATTAGTTCTGGACCTTGAGTTCTGCAAAAATGAAAGTCAATATTACAAATTTACATGAGGTTCTAGAGTTGATACGGAGCGAGTGATACGCTGGAGATTTCCTGTTTATGGGAAACATGTTGAGGAATCCGTTCTGATGAATTGTCCTCTGATCTGCATCTTGAACAAGGGTACATTTCTCCAGATAATGTTGAGAGAATCAAACAACTTTAAAGGGTGGGGGGGGGGGGGGGTGGAGAGAGAGAGAGAGGCAGACGCATCTCCACTCTGTTACTCAGTCGAGCTGGAGCTTTTTTCTTTTTTTTCTTTCCTTACGGCTTCCAGCTGTAATGCGCGAAATCATAGATCAGCACACATTTGTCGGCGTTTCATCCTGTATTGGCGGAGGAACAATACGGCATAATAAAAAATGACGTCGTTGTCATATATATGGACAAAGTGGGAAGGTCGGCCCGTATTCCCAGTCTGGCCGTGACTAATTACCGCAAGATCTCCCGTCCCTTGCGTATTCAGCGTGCTCGAGACGGAAATTTGCAAAATGTATTATATATCTACCGACGTCATGCACCCCAAACTGTACAGCAAGCTATCATACTGACACAGTTTGGCGACAGCCAGTTGTCCAATTTTGAGAAAAGCGAGGTTTTCATTGCATAACACTGATAATCTCGTTTTTCTGAAAAATGGACATGTATACAAGCTTTTCACGGTCACGACATCATAGACAGTGCGAACACGTCTGTGATAATATGAGCATTGAGTTCAACTGGACTACGACGCGTGTGTGCCTATTTATCATATGGCGACAGCTGTGGCAGATTTTAATATTAGAAGGGTAGTGCTCTATAAGCTTTGCTTATAGAGATAATAATTCAGATAAAATGCCTTAATCGACCATTGCAACTCAAGCTGCCTGATTAGCGTGACCGGCCCTTTCTGGATATGCACATCGGGGCCTTTACAGTTCTTCCCCGGCTCCCAACTAAACTAATGGTCAAAACTTAAGGGCCACCTTTTTCGCAGACGCACCGACAACACCACACAAATAATGTAACAATACTTGAAGTCAGTACTTTGCTAATTTATTCAGTAATAATTTCATTTAAGTTTTGAGCAAATCAAGCAATTGTAACAACAGCAGTACGTTAGAATGTTCACCCACCCCTCATTTGAAAAGTCACACTGGTCCAGTCAGTAGCGAGTGTACCCACCGTTTGCAGTCAAGCATTCAATGCAGCGTTGACGCATAGAGTTCACCAGGGTTCGGTGAACATGTTGTGGGATCGCTTCCCACTCTTGATGCAGGAACTGAGTCAGCTGGGGGACGCCTTGAGGCGGGGGGGGGGGGGGGTGGTTGCTGACTACACGTTGCCCCAGCACGTCCCAGAGGTGCTCGATGAGAGCCAGATCAGGTGAACGAGCTTTCATCCTCATGATGCCCCGTTGCTCAAGGTACTCATCCACCACACGGGCGAGATGAGGTCGAGCGTTGTCGTCCTGCAGAACAGCATTGTAGCCTATAGCTTGGAGAGCTGGCTGGATGAGGGGCAGCACAATCTCGTCCCGATAGCGCAGTCCAGTTAGGTTGCCTCGGATGACTTGGAGGAGGGTCCTGCCTTTTCTCTGCTAAAGCCTGCCCAGACCATGACTGAGCCCCCTCCGTATCGATCCACCTCTTGGACGCATCCATCCCTGAATCGCTCGCCCCGACATCTCCAGACCCTCACACTGCCGTCGTTAAAGGACACAGTGAACCGTGACTCATCAGTAAACAGAACCTGAGTCCACTGGAGTCTGTTCCACCTCACATGTTGACGACACCAGGCAACCCGGGCTTTGCGATGAGCTGGAGTGAGGGGTATTATCACTGCTGCTCTACATGAATCCAGGCCAATTTCGCGCAGACGTCGGCAGACTGTGCTTCTGCTGACGTTAACGTTTGCGCTTGCATCAGTTGACGTCGCAGAGTGGTTGACGTGACAGTTCGGTCGCGCAGAGCCGCCACACAGAGGTGTCTGTCCTCCTTTCTGCTGGTGCAGCGCGGGCGTCCTGAGCAGGGTCGTCGTTCTGCCCTTCCAGTTTCTTGGAATCGTGCCAGCATCCTATGGATCACTGAATGAGACACCCCAAGACGTCTCCCAACTTCTCGTCCGGAAATTCCATCCTGCAGCCATGCTAGCGCCCGGCTTTGATCTACTGACGTTAGGCTTCGTCGTGGTGACATGGTTAGGAAAGTGACAATTATGCCCCTACTGTACCGGTATTTGTAGCGAAACAGAAGTGCTCAGTGTTCACGACTGACCCCTTTTGCACGTGCATCACGACTTTACCGAGTTTTTCCACCTGCCTGCCTTTGGTACGCTTGCCAATATCGCACAGCTTTTCACAAAAACTAACGATATTTCACGTGCATGTGACACGTTCGTAGAAATTTATGAATTGTTGTCTATTGTTCCCTGTACAGTGGACTGTCTAAGGTCATCTTTTAACCCATTTGGATCGAAAGAACATTGTATTTTAGTAGCCGTACTTTTGACGATAAACAATGACACCAAAAGTGAGACGCCCCTTAAGTTTTGACCATTAGTATAGTTGACGCTGAAAGTGAAGGAGGCGTGGGTCAGTGTTAGTGGCCGGTGTGAGGTGCCGTCAGTCGACACTAACTGCTTGTCTCTCATAACGGCCGTCCCCTAGACTAGACGGGCTGCAGTGTAGGAGGCACGATATACGACCATGGGGATATGACCAAAACACGATATACGACCATGGGGATATGACCAAAACACGATATACGACCATGGGGATATGACCAAAACACGATATACGACCATGGGGATATGACCAAAACACAACGCTGGATGAAAAACGGACGGACCACCATTAGACGCTGCCCAACCCCGCCCACACATCCCCCACTCGCACCCCTGTCCCAATAACCACTCTTCACGTCTTCGTCCACAAGGGTGTTGGGTGACAAATGAACGATGCTCATTCAGAAGCTGCTGCATGTCAGTAAATTAGTAGTACCAATCCTACACACGACAACCCATTTAGCCTCGACGCATTACAGCAGGAGATAGATCGACCATGATAATTCAAAGCTAGTGCCAGATTAGCTTGGGGCCATCAGGCGCCAAGCTAATCTGGCAATATCCTTGAATTATCATGGCTGATCCATCTCCTGAAACTGGAACATATTTGTTCAGTGACAACTAAAATTTGCGGCCTTAGGGTTAAATGGATTAAACAAGTAAAATATTTTGTGCCAGTTTTAATCTGACAAGCATATAGATTATCTACATGTCATTGTGTGTTACGATTGTGGTTATGTTGTTCTGTGAGAGCATGCATGTGTTAATCGTAGGAAACGATCGACATTTATTTGAGCTATCATGGTTACGAATCACGTACCTTTTCAGTAAGATTTTTTATTGTTCGCGCAGATTGCGGATTTGGCTTTGTTATGATACGCTAAGTTTAGTCCGGAAGCTTCTAGCAAAGTCGCACGGAGAAGAGCGGTTGATTTTTGGAATGCATAGTTTCGCTGAAAATAGATTAGAATGTTCTAGCAAGGTCGCGCTGTCTAGTGATCTTACATGTGACGTCAAAGTGCAAGCTCTATTTTTAGTTATAGTTGTTTTCTGTGCGCATGAAATTAACAGCCGTTCAGTGTGTTTTATGAAAGGTCGTGAATGGACTGCTATACTCTTGTGTGACGCCATTACACACTGGGATTTGGGGCTGAAATTAGCAGTCGAATTTTTGTAGACTATTGTAGTTATTCTAGAAAGTTCATTTTTTATTAATATTTATGAGTTTCAGTTACGTGTTCTGTTCTGATTGGTTGCGTTGTGTGAAATCTTTAGATTATTCTGAAAAGTCGTTCTACTATAAAAGATTGTGCTAGGAAGCACGTGTGTACATTGTCATGCATTGTCAGTTGTAGGGGCACACAGTTTATCGTAGATACGTGGCCCGTATAGGGTGTACATTGTGAGAGACGCAGCGTAACGGTGGTGTACGTTGTATGAGAAACTCTGTGTCGCCAGTGTTGACATTTTCAGAGGAGACATTGTATCAGTGTTGGTTACTCCAGTGTAGTCTACTCTACATCCTTAAGCCACGTGTGACGGGTTGCAGCTGAACGAAGTTTATTTAAAAGAACCTTACGTGCGTGCGTCTGGTGTGTTTATCATACTACGACTACGACTCTAACACGTAACATTATACGTGCTCTCTCTCTCTCTCTCTCTCTCTCTCTCTCTCTCTCTCTCTCTCTCTCTCTCTCTCGCACGCACGCACGCACGCACGCACGCACACACACACACACACACACACACACACACACACAGACGCAGATAGAGAGAGAGAGAGAGAGAGAGAGAGAGAGAGAGAGAGAGAGAGAGAGAGAGAGAGAGAGAGAGAGAGAGAGAAAGAGAGAGCTGATACAAACATGCTAGTCATATTAGACCTATTTTATGGCCGACCCAGATTGATAAAATACAACTCTGTGCGGCCTCTGGATGATCTGAGACGAAAGTCATTGTATGCGCCGGGGCCCCGCCCGCTAGAGCTGCAGCGACACCAGTCCACATATTGCGTCAGTTTATCGCTACAAATGCATTTTCATTGTCCGACCCATTAGTCCTGTTGTTATGTCAACGTGTCAGGGCACAACAATAACTTGAATAAAGTTTGAGAAATCCGGCAGCGTTTACTTTCATTCACAGCTCATTCATCTTCAGCTTGCAGCCAGGGAAAGAAAGTCAGTCAAAGAAAGAAGTGAACATGATCCATCTGCAAGAGACATAGATCCCCATGAGCCCCCGCAACTGCGGGGGCTCATGAGGATAATATGCCTCTTGCTGAAACCATTTTTGTAGTCTGAGACACCTACATCAGGAGTATGGTGTTTAAGGGCTTATGAAAATTCTTCCATTTACTGCGGAACTGCAATGCGTTGCAGCAGGTGTTCGATCATACATTACAGTGGCCAATTTGAGCTGACAATCGAACACTGAAACCTAGATGGAGTCGATATTGTGGCTCTACCTACACGAGCTTGCCTGTCGTGTTCACTTTTAGCGCCAGTCTAAGTCGATCTGTCTCCCGCGACTTGCATGTGGTGCTTCGTAAATCACTCTATAATGTGCGTGAAAGACAGATGTATCCACAAGTCTCACACACTAACCCAGCACGTTTAACTCGGAGCCCCACATCAATAGCTGCGGGTGTGTTGTATAGCATTGCCGTCGGCAGTGCTATGCGACACTTTCGCAGCTATTGATGCGGGTCACCTTGAACGAGTTAATTAACGTCTTGCCGGCAGCTGCGTCTTGGATTATTTACACCGTATTTAGTGATATGTATCTCATTTCTTATTTGATGGATTATTTACACCGTATTTAGTGATATGTATCTCATTCCTCATTTGATGGATTATTTATACTGTATTTAGTTATATGTATCTTATTTCCGGCTCCGGAAACTCTTGAAAATGTGTCAAAGCCGACACGACTAGTTTTTGATCTGACATCCAAGGGCTGGTTACAGGAAAATTAGAGACTGAGGACAAATGTCAAATGTGAACAATATATCAGGTATGGAACATTGTGAACTGCAAATGAAACTATGAAAACATAAGTTTTTTTTTTAAATTTGCATGTACAACTTTGTAAGCGTGAACCATGGCATAAATATGACATGAATATCGTGCCCAAGCTGTGACGACCCCATTCCTTAAATTATGCAAGAAGGTCAGGCGGCAGTGTCATAAGATGGAATGGAGTCTGATATTTGCATAATTTGTGAATTTCAATCGTCAACATATTTCGTGAGTTAGGCGAGAAGTCTGCACACGTCGGTACTCACAAGGCGCGTAGGATGGGACGTCATAAACAACCCGAGTGTGGAACTGGACATGCAGCTTGGTAAGAGCCGTCATTAGTGCAGTGATCAGTATGGAGATCCAGTGCTAGTGATTGGCTCAGCATGTCATTATTAGTCATGAGGAGACTTGGGCTGCTGATCAGATGGGAGCATTACTAACTTGCTTTGATGACTATGGCACAGACGCAGGCCAAGAACCTTCTCCGTCTGAGAAAAAGTAGTGGCTTGTTCCTTCGGGCCGATATTGGCCGCTATGGGCCCGCGCAGCCCGAGGGTCTTGCTTACTTGAAAAGTGCTGACGATAATGACGATAAGGGATTTTGCAAACCAGACCGGCCAAAAAGGTGACTGCCAATGCGTGTAAAATGCAAAGGCCGGAAGTACCCAACGGAGAAAGAAACTTGTTTAGAAAAGACAGTTACAACACACTTTATTACTTATCTTCATTTATAGCAGAAGAAATGTAGCAACTCTTGCCACATCCCTTCTGCGATAAATGAAGATAAGTAGCGACACCTATTTGTTTGTTTATTTTGAAAAAGTGTATTTACCCGAAACATTAATAAACTGTGTTGTAACTGTCTTTTCTAAGCGTGTTTCTTTTTCTGTTGGGTACTTCTTTGCAAGGGACTACGGTCATTTGCTTCAAGCCATCTGCTCCAGGGCGCACTTTGATTGCTAAAGTTCGCCAAAGCAACACTTCTGAATGTTGTCTTGCTTCGGCTATGACTCTTCTACCCTTCTTGTTACTATCCATGTGAGTGGGCACACGTAACAGAGGTTTTCTATTGCCACTAGTACTAGACAGAGACATGAGTGTGCCGGTCTATCATGTCGTTTTACGCTAACACCTTCAAGCTGTAAGATCCGAACCGCAAAACTTGGTATTAATCCTTCGACTGTGGGTAGCGATTTTTGTCGCAATGGCTCCTGCATGAATCATCGCGCGAAACCGCTACGGATAGCCACAGGGTGAATGCCATTCTGGAGATAGTTATCAATTTAACCGTGCCAGTTTAACAGCCTGTCGCTTTTTTTTGTCAATGTCATGCTATCGGTGTTGTCACGAGTCATTGGGTGCGTGCATTTATGCAACATATCACGTCACTGCATTGTCCCATTTTACTTCTCATTGTATTCACCCTTCGGCTGTCGATAGCACCCTACTGACAGCCAAAGGGTTAAAAAGAAACATTGGAGGCAGACTGACATACCTACGGTCCAGCTGAGTCCAGCTGCATAAGTGAACTTAGTCCTGAGCCAGCCACTATGCCGCTACAGCGGAGCACCTTGCATTGTGGCTGGCGCAGGGCTAAGCTCACTCATGTAACTGACCCCTGACGTGTGATAGGGAAAACGCACCTAACACAGTCTCTGTATAGACTGACTTGGCCCCCCTCACTGTCAAGAGGCCGGTGACTTGATTGTGATATAAGAATAATCCTTCTTGTTGTGCTGCAGGTGCGGGCCCCAAGGCGGTGCTACCCAACTACCGCACGATAGAGCTGCGCCTGTTGTCCCGAGACTCGTGCCGCTCCATCACCTCCGTCTCTTCCACTGAGGAGACGTGCCTCTCGCGCTCCGGCACCATGATGTCGGGCACCGTCACCCCGCCCAAGGGCGACCTCTCGCGCGCCAGCACCCTGGACTTTACCTCCTCCACCCAGACCCGTGGGGGACGGGGCAGGCAGGGCAACCGCATTCGCCACAGCAACCCGCGCAAAATCCGCGAGAACAAGATCCGTGTGATCCGCATGCTGTTCGTGGTAGTGCTGGAGTTCTTTCTCTGTTGGACGCCTGTCTACGTCATCCAGACATGGATGATATTTGACGTGGATACGGCGTACCAGTACGTGACGCCGCTCACCAAGACGCTCTTCCACCTCCTGTCCTATGTCTCCTCCTGCTGCAACCCCATCACTTACTGCTTCATGAACAAAAAGTTCCGCGAGGCCTTCGTGCGAGCCTTCACCTGCCGCAAGCCCCCGCCCCCTCTGAAAGAGCGCCAGAGGCAGCACCTGCTCATGCTGCAGGACTCGAGGCGCAGTGAGCGCTACAACCCCCTGGGCTCGCTCAACTCCCACAGGAACATCCGCGCTAACTCCCTGCGCCAGCTCAACTTTGTCAACAATATCAAACCCATAGAGGAACAGTCAGACTGATACATAATATATATTTGTTTTAAATACATGCATAAAAACTGATGAATGTAGGTCTATATATATATGATGACTCCCTTAACCCGTTCAGTGCCGAGAAAATGGGAACACCGCCCAGCTGCAAGAGGTATAGATCCTCGCGTACCCCCCGCAGTTTCGGGGGCTCTTGAGGATCTCTACCTCTTGCTGATGCCACTTTCAATCCTGTTCCTTTTGTCTTAAACTAACGAAGATTGCAGTGTGTCAGCTGGCACTGAACGGGTTAAATAGAGCCATCTTTCAGCAAGAGGTCCTAGACCCTTATGGACCCCTAGCCGAAGGGGCTTTTGAGAATCTAATGACGCTCTTGCTGACTGAGATTGCTGGCTGTTTATCAGAGGAGTAATCGGGGCAGCAGACGTATGGGAGGAGACCCATGTATATAAAACACTTGAGCAAAAACGTCTCGCGCGACCGTCCAAAGAAAGGTAGAATCAATCCGACACCGGGGTTTGATACAGATAATATTGATGCATCTTAGGACAAAGCCAAATTTCAAAACTCCAATCGACGCAGAAGCAGCTCCAGTTTGAAAAAAGTGACACATTGTTTCACCCCCCCCCCCCCCACCACCACCACATTTAAGATTTTGCCTATTATGAGACACTAGGTATCCTATTATGAAACAGTGGGAATATGTCCTTTTTACAAGTTGCACTTACATTTTGTTGGAAAACTAAGGCATAAGAGATGTTAGCACACATTATAGGCTCATTTAAAATTGAAGGTGAGTTAAATATAATGAGTCATCCGCCACTGGTCCACTATTGGTCCATACATCCATCATCCTGTGTATATCCAATTGTGACAGATTTTATTATTTTGAATTTCTGAGAGACCATCAGAGCCACAGACTTCTAATTTGGCACAGTGATCCTATTTGACAATAGCTTTGATTGTCAATTGCGCAGAGCTTCATGAAAGGTCAAGGTTACACAGGTCAATAAACGGGCGACCTTTTAAAGAAACTGTTAATATCTTACTTTAAAACTTGCCAAAGAGAAAACTGATACAACTTTTGTTTGCAGCTCTACTAAGTTAACCTCTCGTTAAGGTCAAACTGACGTCACGGGAAGTAAGAAGGCTTTTTTATTTTAGGTTGTTGCTATTACAGGTAGTTTGTATGTGAACTTTGCAGTAAGACCCCAGTAGAAATGTTTTGCTAGGGGTTACACTGTCTATGCATATTAATTTTATTGGATCCTTCCAAAGGTCAAAGGGCAGGCATGGTCAGCAAGTGTGTTGAAAATGTTCTATGTATGGGGGAATAAAATCCACTGTATTTAGTTTTTTCCACCTCAGAAGTAAAACTTGCTAAAGCTAGCATTATCGACACAGGTAGCAAATTTAGGAGGAGAGGGATGTTCAAAGATGCAGGACTCCCAGGATATTTTTAATGTGTAATTTTCCATTTTTGGGAGTTTGACCCCCCCCCCCCATCACCACCACCACCACCACCACCACCCCACCACCACCACCCACTACCCCCCTCCCCCTCCCCCCCCCCCCCCCCACACACACACCCGCACACACGCACACACCGTCCTGGAAATTTAAACGGTCCCTCGTGTGATTTTTCAGGCCATTGGTGAAAAGGTCTCCAGACCTCTCTCCCCCTTCCCTCCCCCCCCCCCCTCCACTCTCTTCTTTTTTTAACTGCCCTCTACCTTAAAGAGAGGTCATTCGTGGAATAAAATGCATACTTAGGTACTTTTAAACTTTTGCGCCCAAAGTTAACTTTTAAAAAAATGTGTGCGAAAAATGACTAATCTTTACAAACACATCGACCTATGATGACCATGACCTTTTCTACAGGTGAAATATATAGGTAAAGTTGTTCCTGTAAACTACAGTTGTGTCGAATTTAAAGTCTGTGAATGTTGTAGTCCCTAAGACATTGCCTTAAATACAAACGCACGCATACACACACGACGGCTGAAGAGCGGATGCATGGACGATTGGTGACTACATTTATACTGTTTCACATTTGCTGTCACACCGAAGCCAACAAGGTTTGCTCTTGGAACAACTATTTAGCCCCACTCCCTCCCCGCAGACAGTAATGTGCCATTTTGTCTGTCTGAAAGCATTCCCAACAACTGCGCGCGTCATCTTAATTAAAGTGATGTAGCGACATAAATCTGGTTGTTGACATATCTGTTTTAGTCTGTTCGCTACCAGTGGACGCAAATATTGCTCTGAAATCTTTCTTAATTCAGTCTCAAGGAACCCCAACCGTCAAATAAATATATGTCATTTGTGTTAGCAAGAGACAAAATCGCCAATGAGCCACCTCACCCGCGATCGTACGAGGCTCATGAGGGTCTATGTGTCTTGCAGATGGATCCTATTGTGAGTTTCTCGGCTGTGAAGGGGTTAAGCGAAAATATCATCGAGCAAAATTTGGAGAAAAAAAATCGAGCCTCTGGTTGCAAATATATTGCCTGCACAAAGGCTCGCACAAATATGGCCTCTGCGACCTTCACCTTACCATTTAATTCATTCTGCTAAAGACATCACATATGAGGGTAAGGCATCATTTCCTAAACATTCAGAGCAAATCAGTACAGCGGTTTCAGAGGTATTCTCTACTCAATAATCTGCAAGACAAATATGGCAACTATGACCTTGACCTTGAGGTAGAGGCGCACTTAAGATTGATGGCAATGTGTGATATGGTAAAATACTATTATCTAAAATTTGGATTGAATAGGCCCAATGGTTATTGAGATATTCCCTTGCACACAATTCTACACAAAACAAATATGGCCGTTGTGACCTTGGTCTTTAAGGCAGTGAATAGATTCTGGTGTGCAACACTCTGTGTCGTAACAAGATATCACAATTTGCCATTTGGATCACATCGTTTCGGTGTTTACAGTAACAATGGCATACATAGTAAATGTAGTCGTTGTGACCTTGACGAAAGTGACATGATCCTGGTGTGGGATAGTCTGTACTGAGAAAAAATATCAACATCTGAAAATTTGAAACAAACTGGCTGAATGGTTTCCGATATACGCTAGACAAACACTGCTCCTTATATGAAACACTGTTCTAAACATGAAACACGTTTCATAATAGGTGCTCTTTGTGTTTCATAATAGGAACAAGATACCTCTCCAGCAAAATGCGTGCTTCCAAAACAAAACAAAAACCAACCAAACGAATGCCGCTGGTTATCTGATGTCCGAAGATTGCTCTTCATGACAAGAGTGGCTATTTTAAAAAAATCACAAAAATGAATGCTGATTTAGGTGTTTCAAAATGGCGAAAAATAAGAAGCAGAAGGGTCAAAAGTAACATTTTCTCGGCGTTTTTTCGTTTTCATCACGCCTGATATTCTTGTACCGCAAAAACTAAAGTATTACTGCACAGTCGGAATTTGGAAAAGTTAGTCTGTTTTGCCGGGAGCAAGGTGTTTCATAATAGGCACTGTTTTATAATAGGGGCTCCTCCCCTACGCTTTTGTCTTCTTATCGACTCTTCAGTTACACATTTCTCATTGGCCTGGTTCTAGTCGCCTTATTTTCATAATCACCCTTTATCAAGAGGACGGGAGGCTACTTATCACCCGTTATCCAAGAAGCCTTAACCTTTATCACCCTGTTACACCCATTGCATGAAATGAATTTGACAGCAGCGAATTAACGATCCGAGCAGACTTTTCGCTAAGGGAGGTAATTGTCTGAGTCGAAATCATTGAGAGTTGTGTCCCAGCAGGAATGGTTTGCGAGTACTAGCCAGAGGTACTTTCAAGGGTGTACTTAAAACTGAAGACACAATCGTCGTATTACGAGTTATGATTTGCCAGTGATTTTTGTCGCCTCTCGGGGGTCAACAGTATATATGCTCTCGGGTCCAATTACCTAGCTGATGTCAAAGGTAAAGGTCTCGGGCTAAAGCCCTCGACTTTTACCATTGACATCAACTCCCTAATCGGACCCTCGAGGCAATCAGGACGACTGACAAAGCTTAACTCGTAATACAGTAGACGATTTCCGGAAATCAGAGGTAGGTCAAAATGTCACGCGTTTCGCGAAAACAGTGATCAGAAGCCCGGACAAACATGCGATATTGCATGATTATCCGAGCTTTTACTCCATTGTTTTCGTCGAAACATGCAGATTTTACCTACTTCTTATTTTCGAACAGCATAGACTTTTGTAGCATTTCTAAAACCAAGCGGGTGTTTGCTTCTTACTTGATGATGATGATGTCCACTTGCAATGCGCATCCACTCCATGCTAGCGGCATGCTCAACGATAAAAACAAAACAACAACAACAAAAACCTTTGGTGCACAGTAGTCGTAGAATTAAAAGTTATAAAAAGGTGGGTCTTGAGGTGCCTCCGATAGGTGCCAATGCAGTCAATGTTCCTCAAGGATTGTGGTAGTTCAGTCCACAGCATAGATTCTCAGTGTGAAAATGCCCGGAAACCAAGACGCTTCTTTGTGTGGTTTTCAACACGTGCAGAGTTTGGACCGGACAGCACAACGGAACTGCCTCGGAGGGTTATGACGTCTGACTATTTCCAGGAGGAACTCTGGTGAGGCTGGGTCATTTATAGACTTATGGCAGAGTGAGGATCTTGTGATCAATTCTTTGCTTGACTGGAAGCCAGTGCAACTGCTTAAGAACTGGTGTGATATGTTCCCTTCTTTTGGTTCTTGTGACAATTCTGGCAGCAGTATTCTGAACCAGTTGAAGACGTCTGAGTTGTTGCTCTGGTAGACCCCAAAGACAGCTGTTGTAGTAGTCCAGTCTGGATAGGAGAAGGGCAACGGCATCAGCATATGCAGCTTTGGCTGTCAGGACAGGTCGTAGTTTCCCAAGGGAACGAAGATGGAAGTAGCACCCCCTGACAACAGCACTGATATGGTCTTCCATGGTAAGACTGGCATCGACAAAGACACCAAGATCTCTGACAGTCTTGGAGAAAGGGATGAGGGATTCAACAACACGGATGGCATCAAGAGAGTTCACACCCAGTTTGTTCTTGGGTCCACACAGAATTGCCTCAGTCTTATCATCATTTAACTTCAGCATGTTGGTTGACATCCAGGACTTAATTTCTTGGCAGCACGACTCGATTTTCTGCGGGGGAGCTGGGTGGCTCGGTGGTAGAGCGTTCGGCTCTCGTCCGATAGATCGTGGGTTCGAACCCAGCTGTGGTCAAAATTAGTACAGACCTCTTTTTGGTGCCACGTCTTTGAAATCACCTTTGTGGTGGACAAAAGACGTTAAGCCCTAAACGTTTTGTTTTTTTTTTTTTCCGATTTTCTGCACTGTCTGAAAAGCGGAGACACTGTCGGGATGAAATGAGTCATACAGACCAAAGCCATCTGCAAACAACTGTTGCCCTAAAATGTACTTGTCAACCACACGTCCTAACTTAGTGGTGTAGAGACAGAACAGAACAGGCCCTAACACGGACCCTTGAGGGACCCCGCATACTATCCGGGTAACATCAGACGCAACACCATTAGCACTGACGTACTGGAACCTGTCCTCAAGGTACGACCGAAACCACTGTAAGACACTATAAGTTATTGGTCGGAGGGGTTTGCTACACGGACCTTTATAGGCCTGAGGGAGGTCAAAGGAATCATTGTACCCCGAAGGCCTGAGGGGTACAATGATTCCTTTGACCTCCCGAAGGCCTACAAAGGTCCGTGTAGCGAACCCCTCCGACCAATAACGTATTTGTTTTCCTTCCTCCGTTTATTGTTTAGAAAAAAATCCGGTTTATGAAGACGGCCGCTTCTGTGGCGGATAGGTGACACCATTGAATATACATGTTCTGCCGGGGATTCCCAGACTGTGACGTAGCATGATTCCGTGTCAGAAGCGCAAGTCTTGTTTTCGCGAGTAAAAAGCTAATCTTGGCTTGTGTACATAATGATTCAAGCTGCAATGTCTACAAAAGGTCGTTAAAGTATTACAGTGACAGTGCTTCTTGACTGCTGTGTGATTCAGAAAAATTAAGAACTTTTTGATGAAGCGATCGGCATTTGACCACTAATGTGACAGCTTGTGCAAGTTAGCATGGTGCCTCGTGCTTTAAATTCAAGATGTCAGAAGGGGATGGCTTGGAGTGTGCAGCAGATTGTCGTTGTTATATCCTAAAGTGTCATGTGTGTTGGGATATCTGGAAAAAGGAATACCAAAACAAAACGCTCGTTGTTAACAGCAGGAATAGTGCTGAGATTGATGGATTTTAAGATAAGATTTTATTTTACAGCGTAGACATGATGTCAGATAGTCTTCGAAAATTCGGGAGATGATTTTCTTCAGATAGTCCCGCATTGAGTGACGTGAAAATTTAGCAATAGCGTGCTTTGTGTATAGTGTTGCTGGGTGTGTATTTTCGTTTTAGTTCTTGAATTTGTTGCTCTGTGCTTTGGTGAAATTGTGGCATGTTGCCTGTTGGTGTTTGAGCAGACGACAGTGCCTGGCTTGCCGGTTTGCATGGATTGTGTCTCTGATTGGTTAAAAAAAACCTCGGAAGCTATTTTTGTTCCGTGGTTTCCCGAACTTTGAAAATGTCTCGGTGGAAGGCTTTTGCTGTTTGCGCTATGTAATTAGTGGTGAAATATTGTTTAGTTCGCTCCTCGCGTCGTAAAAAATAAGGCAGATGATGTGTATTACGTCAAATAGGACTACTTTAGTGCGTTTTTTTCTGCTGTTTTGTCGAACCGAGTTGCTATCAAGACTCGAAAACGAGGTCGTAACGCGTCATCGAGAGGGCTATAAAATGTCCGCCATTTTTCGCTACAGTGGTTTTTATATCACGGTCACATGGTACAGTTTGCGCTAAATTTACTGGTCGTGTGACGTAGGGAGGAAAACAAAGCCCGTGATACCAAACTCAAGCAAGTTTCTGCAGCAGAATCTGGTGACTATGGTATCAAATGCCGCACTGAGGTCCAGCAGCACCAGGAGTGAGTGGTCACCACGATCAGTAGCACAGACAAGGAGCACTGCGGTCTCTGTAGAATGACCTGGCCTGTATGCAGACTGAAATGTATCCAGTAGCTGGTTCCTAGACACATGATCAGCAAGTCTATCGGCCACCACACGTTCTAAGAGCTTGGACAAATATGGAAGGTTTGATACTGGCCTATAGTTCTTAGGAGCATCAGGGTCCAAGTCTGACTTCTTCAACAGGGGACGAATCAGCAGTCTTAAAAGCTCCTGGAACAGCACTGGTGAAAGAGACTGCGGTTGATGATGTGAAGAATAGCTGGCGGAAGAATGTCCCAATTGTCCAAAACTATTTTGGTGGGGATCGGGTCAACACTAGAGAACGTGGACTTGGATTTTGCAATGACTTTCTGCACTTGACAATCATGACATTAATAATAAATGCCATTTTCGGGACGAACGTGGATTGACTGTGACAGATCTTCTTCAGCCGCTACGCTAGTCGTTCTTGATCCTTTAGGCACCACGGTCCATCCATCTCACGCATTTCACGTCGTAATGTCATTTAACCGTTGGTAGCGGTTTATGTTTTTTGTTTTTTTTTTCATCGCTAAATCGGTACCAATTGAATTAGTCCATTTGCCTCAGGGTTTTTGCCATCTGATCTGCGGACACATTGATTTATTCCTCTACGTCATATGTTTCAGCCCCTTCACTGTCGTGAAAAAGCGAACACCGGCCAGTTGAAACCCCAGTAGCAACACGTCTTCGGGCCCACGACGGCCACATTGGGCGCTCGCACAGCCGTGCACGAGCCCACTGCGGCCGTCGTGGGCCCGACGATCTTTGTTTTCTGGGAGGCGACTCTTGATCAGAACCTCGAGGCCAATCGATGTGGAGGTGAAAACGCTCTGTGTCCCATGGCGGCTTCCTGTCAGTCGTTGGTCGATTAGTTCCACTGTCATGGCGCAAGAGTGATATCGTGGACCATAGATGCGGGTTAAGGGGGACAGGGACAGCTATTGCCTACGGAGTATTACCTGAACACTGTTCAGTTCAGGCGCACTGCAGTTGTGCCACTTTGATTTACCAGGACAATTTAACAGTATGTCTGTCGTGTTCCTTGGACGGATGTGATTTGTCGGGCGTTGATTTTGCGACTATTTCATATACATTATATTGTGAAGGCATGGCTTTGATATATGGGTTTGATATTGTAACTTCAAAAAATATTTGTTTCCCATTTCGATCGATCCAGTTGTATGATATATATCTGTGAAGCTGTCAAGTCGTGTTTGACAGAAGCGCAGTAGCAGACGGCAGTGTCCAGTCAAGGCGCAGCGCATCAATAGATGTGAAAGTGTCGTATAGCGTTTGCCGCTGGCAACGCTATACGACACTTTTGCAGCTATTGATGTGGGGGCCTTGAAAGTCAAGTGAATGCCGTGTGCACAGAGTTCATTTGTTAAAATATGGATTAAATCATTTGTTTATCTATCTATATCCCGTAGTCTTGCTGACCGTTGGGGCACCACTGATGACTTGGCAACCAGCTCCCTCCATTCCTCTCTGTTCTCTGCCATTCTTAGCGTATTACCCAGCCTCAGTCCTGTCCACTCTGAGATATTGTCCTCCCATCTTTTCCTCTGTCTTCCTCTCCTTCGTCCTCCTCGCACAGTGCCTTGCAGGATTGTTTTGGCAAGCCCTGCTGATCGCGTGACATGCCCATACCACTTCAGTTTGCGTTTTTTTATAATGGTTAATAGGTCTTCATAGGGCCCGATGGCTTGCCTGATTCTGCTTCCCACTTCCTCGTTCGTGATGTGATCTCTGTATGAAATGCCAAGCAGCCTTCGAAAACATCTCATTTCAGTGGCTTGTATCCTCCTTTCAAGGTCTGCTGTGAGGGTCCATGACTCGCAGGCATACAAGAACACTGGGAGGACTAAGGAGCGCATCAGTCTGATCTTGGAGCAGAGTGTGATGTTTCTGTCCTTCCATATGGTCTTCAATCTTGTCAGTGCTGTTGTTGTCTGCGCAATCCTGGACAGTATTTCTGGTTTTGATCCCTCATCTGTCACAATGGCTCCTAAGTATTTGAATTTATTAACTGTTTCCAGTTTTTGGCTTCCAATCATGACGTCAGTGCCAATGCCACTGGTGTTATTTGTCATCAGTTTGGTCTTCTCTGCACTGATTTCCATCCCATACGCAATGGCTGTACTGTCCAGCTTTTCCACCAGCTGAGCTAGCTCCTTCTCTGTTTCTGCAAGGCCATCAATGTCGTTTGCAAAGCACAAGTTTGTGATTGTTCTGCCTCCAATACTGACAGTTCCTTCATGATCTTTCAGAGCGTCTGTCATGATTCTTTCCAGGAAGATGTTGAAAATCATTTGTTTATTTATATTAAATTTGAAGAAATAAAACAAAAATGTAAACAATGAACTGTTATTAGTGAGACACAGAGTTCTAGCTCGCTATTTGTGCTAACACGAAGTTGTGAACACAACAGTTGACATGATTCGAAAATACCTGCAAATAAAGAAACGTTCTTTTCAGGTTAAAACCGGTGTTTCCGAATTTATTGACAAACAAGTACACAATGCTTTTCTTTTCTTTGGTGAGATGTGTAACTAAGATTTAATAAATTGTTGTTTGCCCTTTCCGAGCGTGTTTCTTCTTTGTTGGGATTCTCGTCGTATTTTACACGCTTGGCAGTCTTTTTTTTTTTTTTTTTTTCAAGGTTTTGTGAACGACGAACCAAAAACTTTGCTAGCAGTGAAGGAGTGAATGAGTGCACATTTCGAGCAAGTACCTCCGTGCCCTGACTTTACTGAGGTTCCGTTTGCAACAAACGACTCCCAACAACGAACGAGAGGAAAGTCACTGCGGATAAAAAGCTTGTAGGCCTACCGTGAGCATAGACAACACTCCGACCATCTCCGAGAGGCGTAGATTATCATGTGCCGGAGCGGATAACCAGCTTGTAGGCCATGAGCATAAACAACACTCCAACCATCTCCAAGAGGCAGAAGATCCTCTTGCGCCCGGGACGCATGGGGATCTTCTGCTTCTTGGAGATGTTTGAAATGTTGTTATGATGCTCATGGTACAAGCTGGTTATCCGCCGCCACCTCGCTCTCGGGCATTGGGAGTCGCAGCTCCGCGGTGTAAGCGTAACCTCACTATTATCACGGAAGAGACTGCTGCAAGATTGATAGATCCTCATGAGCTCCAGCGCACGACAATTAAACTGCAGGGGTTCGCAGTGACCTATTAGGGACGCGTGGGTTCTTGAGGATCTATTTTCTCCTTTGCGAGGATGACTCACTTTTTTGTTGTTGACGACAACAATGTCTTGTTCTGTGTTGCTTTGTCCAGACGGTGCGACTGCCTCTGATCTCATGATTTGTCGGATATCCTCCATGTTTTGTGTTGAGTGTCCGGACTGGTTGTCGTGTTGTTCACTGAGGTCATTTATCTGTGTCCCTCAACTCCATCAACCAACCTGTCACTGATTGACACGATGAACAGATTGTCATCAGTTCCCGCAGCCTCAGGGACTGATAAGAATGCATGCCTCGTGTTAGCAAGGATCAGCCACATTTTCATGTTCCACCCTTAACATGAGGCACTCATCCGTGAGTAACTCTTGCACTGGGTCCTCATAGTGACATTTGGTTGGTATTTTACTCTGCATCAATGACGCGGCTAACGACCAATTAACTTGTTGTTTTGCGCGCCTGCCTGGAGCCACATCATTGCGTGACGTGTAACATTTTTTTGGGGAGAGAGATGAGACTGGCCGCCGGACCGCGGGCCATTGGTGATCTTATGTTAAGATCAGAAAGCTCCCGACGGGCAAGACGTAGAAAAGTGAACTTGTTATTACTGTTTGTGTGTATCTTTATTAATAAAGTTGTTCATTCAGTTATCTTTGTCTTTTGTTGTTTGACTGAAACCTGTTATTTTTGTTACGCACAAGTCACAAAAAGAATATAGCTTTAATTACTCTGTAGTGTAGCTCAGGCACGTGTTCAGCCAGTCAGTAAAGCCATCAGCCGATCGGTCAATCAGTCAATTAATTTTTTTCCTCACTTTTTATCAATCAGTCAATCAATCAACGTTATTTTAAAAGAAACTGTAGGAAGACTTTAGATGGGTGGGGTGGAGCGAGTATGGGCCTGTTCAAGCGCAGAGATGACATCTTGACCGAAGTGAATTGAAGCTGACATCAACTTCTACCTTTTTCAAAGTTCAAAAGAGAGTCCCACAAGCCTTGTAACAATAAACGTTTTTCGGAAATCGGACTCCGGTCAAAACTGCACGTCTTTTGACGAAAACTGGAACGAAAGCCCGGAAAAACGCGAAAGCAGTGGATTAAAAGCTCGGCCGACAAACGTGCGATATCGCATGTTTTTTTCAGGGCTTTAAATACACCGTTTTCGTCAAAACAATTGAATGTTTGTCCGGGCTTTTAAGCCACTGCTTCCGTCGAAACAATCGCATGTTGACCGTTTTCGTTGAACCACGTGCAGTTTGGCCTACTTCCGATTTCCGAAAATTAACTATTGTTATAAAACTAGTGGAATCTAGGACTCGGACTGCGTATTACAAAGTTCGCGACAAACGCTTGACCATGATAATTCAAGGGTATTGCCAGATTAGCTTGGCGCCTTCAATTATCATAGTCAATCGGTCTCCTCCTGTAGGGTGTTGGGACTAAATGGGTTAAAGTCGTTTTTTTTCATATGGAATGATCAGGGACTAAAAGATCCTAGAGCCTTCCGCGAGATTCCACACATTTGTTACAAAGTTCGTTGAGATCTCAGGAAATGTCCCCGAGCGGCTTTGTAACAATTGTAACGTTGTTACAAATCGCATTAATAACACTCCTTTCCCGTCGGAGCCAAATGTCTGACATGCCTTGTTATGATCATGTCAGGCTGAACAGCTGTATCAAGGTGACTGAAAAAGAAAAAGAAAATCGAGTCGGCCACGGTTCATACCCTCGCGCTGGGACCATACGGCGTTGAGGCGCGTCCCCTGGGTGGTGGATAGGGGGTCCCTCGTGAGAGGGGTGCACCGAATAAATAAGGTGCCGTGAACCAACATGGTCTAAGGGAAGGTGACCCCGACAGAAAACCCCTGGTCCTCCTAGTAAGGGGGTTGGGCGTGGGGGTAGCTTCCCCACCCTGCAAAAAAGGAAATAGCTACAAAAACGCCGACGAAAAGACTAACAGTTTCCAGTATCACTAGGCAGGCATTGTCATGGAACCCCCAGGGAAAGAGGAAAAGAGGTAGGCCGAGAAACTCCTGGCGTCGAGACCTCCAAGCAGACATCAAGAGACTGGGAACCACCTGGAGTAGAATCGAAGGAGAAGCACAGGACAGGAGTTGCTGGAGGTCTCTCGTCGACGGCCTATACCCGGGTAGGGGTGACAGGCGTAAGTAAGTAAGTACGGTTCATACACTACACCAACTCAGTTTCAGATCCAGAAGGCCGACAGTTCTGCCGCCGTTATTTGGCAAACGTCAGTATGTCCATGAAAGGCGAGATTTTCATTGAATGGCAATGAAAAATCTCGTTTATGCACACACTAGCTTTTACAAAATAATGGCATAATTGTAAATGGTCGTTAAGATAAGATAGTTTATTGCCATATGTTTCACCATGTACAAAACAATAAAAACATTGAAATTTGTCTTGATGTCAGTTACTAAGACGAAAATCACACACACACACACACACACACACACACACACACACACACACACACACACACACACACACACACACACACACACACACACACACACACAAACACACACACACGCACGCACACAGTAACCTCTAAAATATGATTTGCATGCTAAATATTAAGCAAATACCGGTATTAAACACGGCGAACAGGCACGCCTCACTGATCACGCCATTAGCGCTCTCTCCAATCAGTCTGGTCAGTTGATCAGAGAGAGCGCGAACAGCCAGACGGAGGGGAAAAAAAACTGTTGCGGAATCTGCTGGTACCTGCGCCCTGATGGTAAAATTTGGAAAAGCTCATTGCTGGGGTGGGTGGAATGAGTCACTGGAGATAAGACTTGCTCTACGTAAAAGACGCTGCTGGTACAGTGAGTCTAGGCTAGGAAGATCTCTGCCTATGATTTTTGATGTGAAGCGATCTTGACACCCTACTCAGTCTGATTTTCTCTTTGGCCGTGATGGAACCATACCAAACCGTGATCGAAAAGGTGAGCACGCTTTCAATCACAGCTCGGTAAAATTGCATCAACATGTGGGCACCGAGACAGAAACTTTTCAGACGTCGCAGGAAGAACAAGCGCTGCTGTGCTTTTTGGACGATGAGGCGAGTGTTTTCCTCCCACTTAAGGTCAGATGACAGGGTAGTGCCAAAATACTTAAAGTTTTGGACTGTTTCAATGATTTCACTGTTGATCACAAGAGGGGAAGGGAGAGGGGGGCTTTTTCTTTCTAAAGTCCACAATCATTTCTTTTGTTTTGCTAGAGTGCAGTTCAAGGTTGTTATTACACCAGCTAATTAGAGTCTCAACCTGACTACGGTAGGCGGATTCGTCTGAGTTTGTAATGCACCCTTCCACTGTGGTGTCATCTGTAAGTTTTAGAACTTTAGTACTGGCATGGCATAAAGCACAGTCATAAGTAAACAGGGAGTAGAGCATAGGTAAGAGCACGCACCCCCGCTGAGGCGTGCCCGTGGATAAAATGAGGGTGGATGACACATTTTCCACCAATTTTAACGACCTGTGGTCTCATCAACAGGAAATCGAGGGTACACTGTCTCTGGAACTCCGATTTGCTAGATCTTCTGGTACAGTTTAGATGGAATAATGGTGTTAAAAGCAGAACTGTAATCAACAAATAAAATTCTGGCATAGGTATTTGGGATTTCAAGGTGTTGTACAACATAAAACAAACCAAGTGACGCCGCATCCTCCACGGAACGTTTTTCGCGATACGCGAATTGAAAACAATATAGCAGAGGATCGATAAGTTTTCTCAGAAACCGGAGGACCAGGCGCTCAAGCGTCTTCATGACAACTGAGGTCAGAGCAACCGGTCTATAGTCGTTTAGGGAGGACATTTTAGATTTTTTCGGAACAGGAATGATGGTGGACCTTTTGAAACACTGAGGAACAATGCACTGAGAGAGAGAGAGACATGTTGAAAATGTCAGTAAAGACGTTAACCCGTACGAGTGACAAATAGACGGACGCGACCAAAAACGCTTTGGGCTTGTGCCGTATCACTTTGACGCCCTCCAGCCGCCAAGATAATCATGCACACTTGACTGCCACTAAGTGCCAGTGCATACAGATTGTTTTTCTCAAATCTGTGTTCATTCAACGTCAAAGAAAACCAGCCGTTCAAGGAACATGGATATAAAGTTGTGTCAGCAAGAGGCGTAGATCCTCATGAGCCCCCGCAACTGTGGGGACATGAGGATCTGTGTCTCTTGCAGTTTGATTGTGTTCATCATTTCCTCGGCAGTGAAGGGGTTAAACAGCAAGCTTTACGGCCAGGAAAGTAATCCGCTGACATCTGTACGGATATCGTGGCCGCCGGCCGAAAAATCAAGCGACGGTCGGGGAAGGGGGGGGGGGATGGGGGGGGGGGGGGGCATATGAGGTTTCCGATTCGCCGCCAGACTGATCAAGTTGAATTGTTAACCCTTTGGGTGTCGGTAGCGATTTTTTTGTGCAGGAATCATCGCGACACAAACCACTACCGACACCCAAAGGGTTAGTGCTGCAGCAGACCTTTCACGTCTGTTTCACAAAAATTAATCTGAACATGACGTTTCAAGTCAAACGTTCACGGATTACGGCGAAGCATTTATTTTGGCGTTCACGTTTGAAAACGAACAATAGTTTTCAGTTCAGTTCACGTATTACGAAGCCAATGAAAATCAGTCATTGCAATCACGAATCACGAGAGCCAAAGAAAGGCCAATCAGTCGCGCATCACTACTGATTTTACAACCTACCGGCACCCGGACCACCACCACCCACACCCCATCCCTCCTCCTCGAGTTCTTTTTGTTTTCTGTACTAATACGGGCTCAGTTTCGTATCAGTACTATACAGTCAAGCACCGTCGCCGCAGCCCGGTCGCACACCCGTACAGTAGACTCTCACAACTGACCGATCGCCGGCGCAGTGCAACCTCACCTAATGCGCAAAAGGTCATCGGGCCGACATCGGCCGCCGTTGGCCCGCGCTCGGCCGATGTCGGCCCGATGGCAGCGGCCGCCTGGGTGCGAGCTCAGTTGAGTCAAGGTCCTACATAGTATAGGTCGTTTGACATTGGTGAGCGTAACGGGTTTTTTTTTTGCAAATATCTTCGCAAAGACCCAACTTTGCACCAATGATATTTAGAACGAATATCATGTAGTGCCAGCTGACCTAATACGATTTCCTTTAACCCTTTTAGCGCCATGGACGCATTTCCCAAATTTTGGAAGTGTCACTTAACGACTATGTACCACTTGCAGGAGGTGGATTGACTATGATAAGTCAAGGGTAGTGCCAGATTAGCTTGGCGCCTGAAGGCGCCAAGCTAATCTGGCACTACCCTTGAATTATCATTGTCAATCCATCTCCTGCTGTAGGGTGTTGGCGCTAAAAGGGTTAAGAAACTCGAACAATGTATCTGTTTTGCTGTACAGCCGTAAAAAAGTTTTTTTTTTTTTTAATGAAATGACTGATTTTAGATTTTGCATTCCTAAATGTGCCCCCGCAGATATATTCAACCCAGTATAAGAAAGATTCATTTTCACGTAAAGGCCAAGCTGATTGTTACGTGGTAGTCGTAGTCGTAGTATGATACAATCACACCAGACGCATGCACGTAGGGTTCTTGTAAAGAAACTTCACTCAGCTGCAACTCGTCACACCTGGCACAAGGTTGTAGACCACACTGGAGTAAAAGTCAGTTCCAACATGTAACAATATTTTTATTTTCACCATGCACTCTCCGAACAATACATCCACAAATGCACCAACACTGATACACTGTCTCCTCTACAATGCATCAACACTTTTGACACACTGCGTCTCTCATAAAATGTACGCACTTATTTCCTAACACGCTCTTTTATACTATTACAGATTTCCAGAACATACCGGCAAATTACAAAACTCAATCGGAAAAAAAAAACGTAACCAAAACTTATTAATATTCATTAAAAAGAACACTCTAGAACTAACTACAGGTCACGTTATACATTTAAATTGGGAAGTTCAGGCAGTGCAAGGCCCCGTGTTTTTAAAAATAATTTTTGCCTTGTTTGAAAATTGCAGTTCGGCTGAATGTTGGAATCTGCTGGAAATTTGTGGTTAGCTGAGAGGAGACATGTTTGGTGCTTTGATTCATACCATCCTGAGCTTATCCAGTGGACAATTGTGGGCCTATTGAGTTGCCTTTGACGTAGTGATTTGAGGGGCACGCTGATTTCAGCTGTGCTTGGGTGTGGGGTTGGTAAGGAACCAGTATAGCCAAGAAATGAGACGGGTGAAGTGCTGTTTTTTTTTTGTTTTTTGTTTTTTTTTCATTTTTTTTTTATTTTGTGCATGGCAAATGTGCAGCTGGTGGGCGGTAGTGTTTTTTTAGGGAATTGAACAATTAGGGGATGACTGGGACTGACTAAGGCTAAGAGACTTGACAGTACGGAAACAGCACTGTGGTCCTTCGAATAACATCTAGGCGCATTAAATAAAATGTTGCGAAATGTAGCCAACAACTTTGACGTCATATTTGAGGTCACTAGAATAACGCGCCGTTTCCAGAACGTTCTAGTTCAAACGAGGTCGGACTTCAGCAACAATGTAACGAGAAGACGCGTCATTTTAGAAATCGATCGGAATTCTCCAAGCAAAGGAAAATGAATCCTACTAAAAAGGTACGTAATTCTTATCCAAAATAACTTTGTCCATAAGCTAGCCAGGTCTACCGTGCACAGCTCCCCCCCCCCACCCCACCCCACCCCCCTCCCCCGCCCCCCAGTACTCAATAAGATGGGTTTCAAAGAGTACCTTAGTATGTCCTGAGATGTTTAAGCCATGTTCCCCGAAAATCCTTAGGAACACACCGGAGATAAAGCCGATGGCGCAGATGCTAAAATGACGTTGAGGAACATTTTCCTCTAAATAAATCAGAATTCATTCCAGAAGCCCAAATCACGCAAAATTATAAGGCACACCTTCTGCATCTCTGCAACAACAACAACAACAAAAAAAAAGAATGAAAAAATATTGAATCTCTACCTCACAGTGAAGGTATCTTTGCACCCAGTAAACGGCCATTTCCGCGAAAACGCAAAAAAAGACAAAAATAATGTGTCAGATGCCTTCAGACATTTTCTGACACTGACAGTCCATGGAGGGAGCTGGTTGCAAAGTCATCAGTGGTGCCCCAACGGTCGGCAAGACTACGGGATATAGATAGATAGATAGATAGATAGATAGATAGATAGATAGATAGATAGATAGATAGATAGATAGATAGATAGTCCATTTTCAGGTTTACATCATTAAAACAGGATGTCACAATTATAAACTTGACTAGGTGATGCTGTGATCACTGTGAGTGCCACAGTGGTTGATTTTGTATCCCTACCCCCAAGTTGTAAAAATACACAAAATTAATTAGAAAAAAAAATACTAAAGTTATTCCATTTCATTTTGACCTCTCTTTACCTATTAAGTTTCAATAATGTGAGCATAAAATGCAAGAAAATAAGGAAAGTCGGCATCCTTTGCGGTACGTTCGTGGTGAATGATAGCTTTTTTTTCCATTCATTGCCGAATTAGGAAACGTACGTTTTCTGCCGGATGCTCTCAGAAATTTTGTATACAACTGATAGGTCTTTTTTAGGTTTTATTGGGTAGGATAGAGTACCACAGTTACTCCCAACCTGATTTTATGATCCTGTGATGCATTTAGGGGCCACAGTGGCTAAATCTGCTGCCCTACCCCCATTTTACCAGTACGCAAAGGAACGCAAAATGATCATAACAATTGCTTATGTCATACTCTTCTGCTTAAATATTTTTGGTTGCCAGTTTTCTTAACAAAATATGCATATTGAGCATAAACATTTGTGATCAATTTCAATGTGACCCATCAATTTAATCGTCATATTTTTAGTTAAGGCATGCTTAACATGGGCTGCCGCTGAAGCTTCTACCGTCTGCACATTCAGCAGTCTTGTCAAACTCGGGGAAGGTGTACCTCAGGGAGATGTTGTGTCTGATGCTGTTCTTGGTCTACATTAATGACATTAGTACAACAGTACCAAGGTTCGTCTCGAACATCCTCCATGCGGATGACTTTGCGGTGTGGAGAGCAGCAGAACATAAAGAAATAGCATCGTGCAGAATTCAGGATGCTGCCAATAGAGTCAGCAGCTGGTCTGAAAGAGGCCCCTCAATATGAGCTAGACCATCTCTTTCAATCAGATGGAAGAGGTCACCTTAAAACTGGAGACCTTCCAGTGCCAAAGACAGACAGGGGCCAACTTTACTGGCAACAAATAAATTACTGGATTCACGTGGAGGCCTCACATTCAAGATTTAAGATTCAACTGAGATGACTTTATTGTTGCTGTGATAGAAAATAATCATACACAGCAAAAATTGTCTTGCCACCGCAGGTGCTGCTCACATTCACTCACTCGCTCATTCTACAAATTACAATAACAGAGCTACAAAATGGACAATGACTCGGGACGGGTCCGCAGAGAAGCCCGTCTCCAAGGCATCTACTGAATAGCCGCGCCAGTGGCCTCATCCCGACCCGAACCACCCTGACTCACACAAACAGAATGCTAAGTCAGCCCTAAGTCTCCTGAACACACTAGTATATGCTCTTTTGTTAAATTCCTACTTGACTAAAGCTAGTACATAAAAATACAAGTTAACAGCAGAAACAAATTACCGTCGAAAGGAAAATAATCTATGAGTCTAGGCAACATCAGAAACAAAGGTCAAAGCTGCACCTGGAGGCCCGTCGCTATAGTACAGCGCCGGTATTTCGTAGAGGGCACCGCTACGACAAAGTCCGTCAACACTGTGACTATTTAAAACATATAAATATCATTCTGGTATCCGTCATGAGTCGTTATTTTAAAATACCCACACACCCCACACACAGTCCTGTTCATTTCACTGGCACACTGCTTGTCAACAGCGAAAGTAGCCAGGCAGATGCTAGATAAACACGGCCGCCAGGAGGAAACGCAGTAACTAATAAAGTAGTAAAGCTCGCTGGTAGAAGCTTCTCTGTATGCTTTCACGCTTTTCTGTGGAGTCAGACAAAAAAAAAAAAAAATAAAAAATCTGGCACCAGTCTGCAAACACTCTAGGATGAGCCCGGAATAGCACATGGTTAGTTATTCCACAGTTCGTCTGCACGTTCTTCTTTGACTATAGAGACTGGCTCGAAGTAGGTTGAAATTCCGACTATTACACTGAAGATGAAGACGATCCGACTCAGTATTACAAAATAATGACGATACTCTATCAAATAAGTTTAGTGAAAAAGTATATCACTGTTTCCTAGGAACTTGACGGCACAAAACTGCCTGGAAAGTAATAATTATAGATGTCGCTTCCTGGTGGGGACCACACTGGAGCAAATTACAGCATCCTGGCACAAGCAAACACCTGCTCGGTCCAGACCAGTAGTGCGGTACCAAGATACATCGACAACATGAAACACTGCCTGCAAAACCAAAAAAGCCAGGCTTGACAAGATGCATAACATGGGTCATTCTCATGATGCAGTGACATTCTTAGAGCCATCTGGAGCACCCCAATTTAGGAAATGGAGGACTGACATTCAGTGGAGCCACTGGAACGCAGAACAGCACACACGATGAAGATACTAAACACCGACAGCATGGGAGACTACAGGAGCAGACCAAGAACCGTCAGAACTGCTCGCCCAAGTCTGAACCGCCAACTCAAAGTCCTGCAAAGGGCTAAAACTGACGTCCTGGAACCAAGCCCAAAGATGTGTGAAGAGCTCCCTTCAGATACCTGGACATCTCGAAAGAGCCTTCTAGACAACATAAACAATGTTCCAGGACTCTTTGCCAAAGGTCGCGGCACTGCACAAAGCCATCTCGCTGGAGATTATGCACAAGCGCTACCCTCACAGCAGCTGTGGTACCGCACAAGACGCCGTGCGGAATGAAGGAAGTGGCGTGTACATCTGTTGTGCAAACCGCACTACTACCTCCCACTCCTTACCAGCTGGCGGCAGCAGCTCCAACTATCGTACAGTCTGCAGGTGCTCAACACAGCAGCAGAGCACTAGCTAGGGAAAGGCAGCAGCTTGATCCACTGATCTCATCAGGAAGCTTCAAGATAGACTCGGTGGATGCCCTGTCCACAAAATAGTGCTGCAGTGGATTCCAGTGCATTCTTTTTTTCTTTCTGACATCATATTTCCCTTATTTTTTTTATTTTATTTCCGGCCAATGATAAATTTTATTTACTCAGCTATATTACAGAGGAGCAATTAACACACTAGATATGACAACAGTTTACGTTGTACTCTCAAAAAGGTGATTTGATGGACAGTTTGTTTTAGTTCGTTATATTGGACGCATTTCATTCGCAACTGACATCGGTACAGTACAAAGTACAGCCACAAGTGTGGCAATGTATAAGCATGCACAGCACATCTACACGAACGGAAGCGCAGACTGAGAGGGCACTCCTGAATGCCTGTGAGTTCGTGAGCGTGTATGTGTGCGTGTGCGTGTGTGTGTGTGTGTGTGTGTGTGTGTGAGAGAGAGAGAGAGAGAGAGAGAGAGAGAGAGAGAGAGAGAGAGAGAGAGAGAAACTGAGAGAGAGAGAGAGAGAGAAACTGAGAGAGAGAAAGAGAGAGAGAGGTTACAATCAGTTTCACAGTTACTGTAGCGCGAGATGTGAGTCACGTGCAACTATTACGTGATCTGCGGGAAACGTCATTGTCTCTACCACAGAAAACTTTCTTATTCTAAGTTCAGATTCAAACAAAAATATATCTATTGGTGTACCATATTTGTACTTGCTAATACACAGTTTAGCTACTAAGGAGACGTAGTTAATAAATGCCATTTCTGCTGCTCCTAACACGTTATCACGGTATCACAATAAGGCTTGGGCAAGGATTATGCGTATCTGTACATTGCATTTTCCTGAACAAAGTTGTTCAACTCTTTTCCAGATTCGAGATATTGAATCACAAAAGTAGAAAAAATGCTCAATAAAGTCAACTTCATGAGGACAAAAGCTGCAGTATCTATTATTAACGACGCCCATTATAGACAATAAAATATTGGTTGGGTAAATATTGTGTAGAAGTTTCCACTGCAGTTCTCGCAACCTCACTTCCTTTGTTGCTCTATTCACAATACCCCATTGCCATTCACCTAATTGGACATCAAACTTCATCGCCCAGAAATGAAGGGCACAAGGCCGGGGGGACTGTATTTCTGCTGCACAATTGTTATCCTAAACTCCTTTGCTGAAGTTGGCGTTATACTCTCTGACATGGAGTCAGCGTTGTTATTAGGGCATCGCATGTACGAGGTAAGGACACTTTTTACAACGTTGTATTCCAGCAGCCTCCCAGGGGAATCTCCAACAATGCGACAGACATTTTCAAACGACATAATCTCGCCATCTTCCTTCACATCCTCCACTGCGCGGACCCAGTCTTTAAAAAGCAGAACGTTAGACTTGTACATTAATAACTTGTTATTCCACAGGACCGTACTGGGTTTGTTTTTATCAGTATCCAACCATGACATTATGACGTCTCTACAGAAGGTCGACTTAATATTTTCAAGCCCTTTATATTTTTTGGAATTGATATTAAATTCAAAGCATATCAAGTCATGACCAAAAACACCTAGCGCATGTTTGGGCATGACAGTATCTCGCGTGGGTTTTATGGCTGTACGCAGCCTCGCTGCCCACTCACAGAGAAAGGAGGCTTGCATATCCCTCATGTTAATCATTTTAATTCCCCCCTCACAATAATCACTGCACATAACTGAACGTTTTACCTTCTCAAAGGCCTTCTTATTCAAATTTTTGTTCTTCCATAAATATCTGAAAAGCAAAGTGTTTATTTCGTCTAGTACGTCTGAGGGGATACTGAGCGCTTGCATTGCATATACCATCTGTTTTAACAACGCAAGCTTTCCCTCGAATGCTTAATTTCCGCTTTTTCCATTTCGATATTATACTTCTCATGTTTTGAATTCTACCGGTCCAGTTTTCCTCAACCTGTGACGCTGGCCGGTCATTTTTAAAGTAGATTCCAAGAATTGTAACCTTTCTGCTCCAACGGAGGACTCCATACTGTTCATCTTTTTCGAGCCTAGCCACATGGCTTCTGATTTATTCTTATTAAGCTGTAGGCCCGAAAACTTTGAGAAATGATTAACTATGGCAAGAGTGTTTCTTAGGTCATGTTCGTCTTTCAAGAACATGGTTACATAAACAGCGTAATCATGTAAGCAGTAATCCTGGGGAGTTTATTTGGTTCATGTACTCAACGGTGTCATCAATTAACCTTATAGCTGTAGAGATTTTGCGACCTCTGATAAAACCTTTTTGATCTTCGTGGACAATATCTCCGACCACGTTGGCCAGTCTGAGAGCAAGACACTTTGCCAAAATTTTATAATCTGTATTTGTTAGGGAGATGGGACGCCAGTTTCTCAAAGTATCTCGACTTAGATTTTTCCCTTTATGTATTAGAGCAATGACTGCTTTGGTCTGTGAAGGAGACAAAGCGCCATTTTCAAAGGCCTTGTTCAAGGAGTCCACTACAAGATCCTTCAGATGGACCCAAAACATTTTCATGAATTCTACTGTAATACCATCACAGCCAGGGTCTGGCCCGTTATTTAAATGTTTCAAACCAATGGAGGCTTCATCTACTGTTATTAAACCTTCGCATGACTCACTATCAAGGGATGAAAGTTTTGGAATTGCAGTGTCACTTATAAAATCATCCGCCAAGCGACTCATGCGGGACTGGTCTATGCGAGATGCATACAGTGATGTAAAGTGTTTCATCTGTTCCTCTAGTATCTTGTTTTGATCTGTAACTGCTGACCCATCTTCCAGCGTTAATTTATCCATTACTTTGGAATTCGCCCGAGCTTTTTCTAAATTCAAAAAATACTTCGTATTTTTTTCGCCTTCTTCTATCCACTTTATTCGAGCACGGACTCATTTGCAGCGTGCTGTTCAAAGATTTCAAGATTTCAAGTTCAATCTTTGTTTTCTGACTTAGTAGCTGAATATCAATGTTACTGGGATTGTTGGCAAGTGCTATATCAAAAGTATTTAGTCTTCTTTGTAAATCCACTAACCTTTTGCTTTCCTTTCGTTTTTTTAATTTGGCAAAAGTTTATACTGAGTTCACGTATTTGAATTTTTAATAACTCCCATTTTATCTGACTATCCGTTTCATCTGTCGTAGCCTTAAAATTAGAGATTAATGCATTCATCATTTTGACGTACTGCTCATCTTTTAGAAAGCTGTTATTATATTTCCAGTAGCCTGGGCCTCTAGTAATATTAGATATACATTACTTTAAAGTGACACATCTATGGTCAGAGAAAGACACCGACTCATGCTCACAGGAGAGAATTCTGTCAAACACTTCATCGGAAGAAAGCACGTAGTCTAACCGTCTAGCTTGAGTGGGGTTATTTCTAGACCATGTAAACTCCGTCTGCTGTGGGTTCAGTAATCTCCATGTGTCGTTCAAATCACTGTTAATCAGAAAGTCATTAAAAGAGGAAACGTTCTTCACCGAGTGCTTGTCTCCACTAATTACGTCTTTATTGTTGTCTAGAACACAAAGTCTCCACACACCAAGACAGACGATATAGGATAATAATTCAGATGTTGTACCAGCTGCTCAAAGAAAGGAGACTTTTCCCCTGAAGCCGGGGCACATACGTTGTGTATCATAAGTATGTTGTCGTCAATAGACACCTCCAGAGACAGTATTCTGTCTGAGTGATGTACGAGTTTTGTATCGTATATAAAATCTCTTCGCACTAAGATAACCTGACCCACTGAATGACTGCTAACACAACAACAGAACAATTGACCACCCCATTCATTCTGCCACTCCTCCTTCACGTCGTCAGTAATATACGTTTCTTGTAAACATGCAATATCCACTTTTTTCTGTCTAAGAAATCGAAACACTACATTTCGTTTTCGCTTATTTCTAATTCCTCTTACGTTGAGCGTTACAATAGCATCCATAAAGGACCTAACAATGTTTATTTATTAATCTTTTCATAATGATAATACTTTGAATCGCATCTCAGTCTCACAGTCCAGGGATGGGTGCGAGGTCCGGACCGGGAAAGAGCCACATATTCGACCAATTTTGTTAGGTCAGGCCCAGTGGAAGAGACGCGGAGTCGGACTCTGAAGTTTCAGTGGTTCCAGTCTCCCGACCGTCCTTTGTTGGCAGTAGAGTGCGTGCGTTTTTACCTGGGGATTGAGGAGGGGAATTAGATTCCGACCTTAGTCTTTTGTTAGGTGTTTCCGATCGGTGTCTACGTTGGACAAGATTGGTAAGCTTCGTTTGTTTTCCTTTCTTCTCGTGGCGACCTCTTTCCAACAGCTGGCGACCTTTCTGTACACGCTGACCCACATCAGCGCTGTCACCAGAAGCAGACGAAGCGGGGGCACGCGGGATCGGTTTTGGGGTCAGAGTCTGTTGGTGTCACGGCAGGGAATGTCACAATAACGTCGGCAATGTCCGTGTCAGTTACTGGGTCAGCCGTGTTTCCCTCGGTTGGCAGTTGAACACACCTGCCCTCTTTTTCTCTGTGTCCACCCTGTCTGCACCCACGACACACCATCTGATTAACGCAGGCAGTTGGAACACTTCTGCTCGCGCGTTTTCTTCATTTCCTTGTAGAATAGAGAAATTCTGAAGGGGCCCATCTGAAAACTACGCTCTAGTGCAACCGTCGGGATGTCAATGTAAACAAACCGACGGCCGGTCAGGAAACGGGTCAGCTTACCATCAGCGTTACGGGCACGCTCATCCGGGGGATAGAAGAGCGCCTGACACAGTCCGAGTCTGTCGAAGAGAACCTCTTCGTCTGCTACGCTGATGGGTATGTCCTGTATGTAAAGCCGTGGTGTCGGTGTTTCTGAGCGAGATTCCCGCAGAATGTAAGGGTTCTTGTCGTGTAGACAGAGAGATCGCCCACCTCAGTATCTCCATTCCATTTACCAATAAAATTGTCCTGGCCTCTCTATTCAGAGGATATTCGCCATAGCCCGCGGATACGCTGAGCACCAGCAATTGTTTCTCTGCCAGAGACACTTTCGGCCGCCAAACACACCTCCAGTACACAGGCGTCTCCCCGCATGTCGCTCGCCTTTACAAACACGCGGGGCTCAACGTGCATAGCTGAGGTCGCCATATTGCACCGACCGGCCGGTCCACTCACCACAGCACTCGAAATCCTCCGCCTCCGTCCTCTGCTCCAACAGGAGCTAGCACAAGAGAGAGAGAGAGAGAGAGAGAGAGAGAGAGAGAGAGAGAGAGAGAGAGAGAGAGAGAGAGAGAGAGCCTGACAGGAACTTCTTCTTGTGGCTACTGTGACTCTCCTAACTTTTGAGTCAGTACAGTCTTATTAAACTAGAAAAAATGAAGCAAAAAAGAGCACAACAAAACAAGCTGTGTATTGTCTCGGCCAGGGCCGGTAACTTCATTGATTCCAGTGCATTCTGGAGTAGCTGGGAATGGAGAGGCTGACAGCCTGGCCAAAAAGCAGGCGCCAGACTACCGCTCAAGATCACAACCTCCTGTAAAGAAACCAAGACACTACTACATGCCACGGAACCGGCACAGTGCCGTTTCCGTACTGTCCAGTCTCTTAGCCATAGTCAGTCCCAGGCATCCCCTAATATTTCAATCCCCTAAAAAATACTACTGCCCACCAGCTGCACATTTGCCATGCACAAAATAACAAAAAAAAAAAAAAAAAAAAAAAAAAAAAAACCAGCACATTGACAGTCTCATTTCTTGGCTATGAACCTGATTCCTTACCAACCCCACACCCAAGCACAGCTGAAATCAGCGTGCCCCTCAAATCACTACGTCAACGGCAACTCAACATAGGCCCACAATTGTCCACTGGATAAGCTCAGGATGGCATGACTCGAATCAAAGCACCAAACATGTCTCCTCTAATCTAACCAGAAATTCCAGCGAATTCCAACATTCAGCCCTACTTCAAATTTTCAAACAAGGCAAAAATTATTTTTAAAAACACCGGTCGTTGCACTGCCTCAACTGCCCAATTTAAATATATAACATGACCTACAGCAACAAAGTGATTGGCAACAGCAGAATGGCGGCTGCAGCCCGTGGGCAGACGACATCAACAAACTGAACAGGGAGAGCCAGTGAAGGTTTACTCACTTTAAATAGATCACTCTGTATCAGCAGCTCATTTGAAGCTTCCGTGCCTAATGCATGAAGAGATACCAAAATAAAAGAACGCTTAGCGAATGGCGTAAACAACCAATCAGAATGTTCGGCAGAAAGGCCATGCAGTCACTTCATGATCAGAGATAAATATAGATCACTTGCAACAAGCGTCAGCATGATCGTTCACAATGGAATAGTGACAAATTGGGGGAGAAAATAAAGAAGTTCACAAAAGTTTGCCAGCACTTTGTTATTTTTTACAAACTTTCACAGACTTTAAAGAAAAGGACTGAAATTGACAGACTTTCCAGGGCCCTGAAAAAGCCTTGGCATTTTTTAACAACTTTCACAAATGTTCACAGACCGTACGGACCCTGCTGGCTCACCTCGTGAGACTGGGTCATGCGGAAACAGCCCTATGCGAATTTGGTGTAGAAAATCACTCTCCCATTTAGCACATTCTCCAAACCTGTCCATAAAGAGAAGCGGTCTGCTGGCAGTTCTGGCCAGAAGACACGCCCCTGTACACAAAACTCTTAAACATGCTGCCGAGCTCTTGACAGCCCACTTATTGGCAGCCAGAACAATATAAGATTTAAGACGTCTATTAAGGAATTAAACGTTGCAGAAGAAGAAGGTGGAAGTGGTGATCTCGTGGTGGACATGTGGAAACTAAGTATTTTGATAACATTGTTTTGGCTATTAAGAACCATGAAACTTTATTATGCATATTCATATTTACACATTTCTAGATGAAAATAAATGAAAGGAAAAGGCGAGACCTTACTAGACCCGGCTTACGCTAGGTAAAATATCACCTAAAAGACCAGCCAGTTAAAAATAGTTACAATTAAATTGATGGGTCACATTGAAATTAATGAAATGATCACACATTGTTATGCTCAATATGCATACTTTTTTTTAAAGAAAACTGGCAACAAAAAATATTTAAACAGAGGAGTATGATATTAAGCAATTTTTATGATTATTTTGCGTTACTTTGCGTACTGATAAAATGGGGGTAGGGCAGAAGATTCAGCCACGGTGGCCCCTAAATGCATCACAGCATCATAAAATCAGGTTGGGAGTAACTGTGGTACTCTATCCTAACCAATAAAACCTAACAAAGACCTATCGGTTGTACACAACATTTATGAGGGCACCGGAAACAACGGTGCGTTTCCCAATTCGGCAATTTTAAACGGGAAAAGCTATCATTCACCACGTATGTACCGTAAAGGATGCCGACTTTCCTAATTTTTTTCCTCTTTATGCTCACATTATTGAAATTTAATAGGTAAAGAGAGGTCAAAATGAAATGGAATAACTTTAGTAATTTATTCTAATTAATTTTGTGTATTTTTAAAACTTGGGGGTAGGGATACAAAATCAACCACTGTGGCACTCAAAGTAATCACAGCATCACCTAGTCAAGTTTATAATAATTGTGACATCCTGTTTTAATGCTGTAAGCCTGAAAATGGACTGTCAGTGCTATAGAAAATGTCTGAAGGCATTCATTCATTCAGTCCTCTCTGCGCCGTCTGGTGCTTGAGGCGACGGCAAGGGAGCGCCACTTTTGTCTGTCAGCTGCTATTTTGGGTGCTGTTTGCAGAGTAAGGCCTCTGTTCTTGAGCTCTCGCTCCACGGTTCGGCGCCACGTCTCCTTTGGTCGCCCACGGTTTCTCTTCCCCTGTGGTGTCCATCTCAGTGCCACCCTTGGTAATGAGTCAGGTGACATTCTGCAAACGTGGCCTAGCCATCTCCATCTCCGTGTGGCGATGGTTTCAGCGATGCTGTCTGCGCCTGCTCTCTTCCGTAGTTCCTCGTTTGTAATCATGTTTGGCCAGAAGACCTTCATGATCCGTCGCAGGCACTTGTTCTGGAAGACATCCAGCTTGCGTTCCGTAGCGGTAGTGGATTTCCAGCATTCTGACCCATGTTGCTCTTAAAAATACGGAGCTTGGTGTGGATGCTCAGGCTTGTGGTCCTCCAGATGGGTTTCAGCATTGCGAAGGCTTGGTTGGCTTTGCTGATTCTTGTGGTGATCTCCCTTGTGCAGTCTCCATCTGTGGTAACCTTGCTGCCCAGGTACGTGAACTCGTCCACCTCTTGCAGAGGTTGGTCATTGATGGTGATTGGGTCGCCCACTATGGTGTTCTTCCTCATGACTTGAGTCTTCCTAATGTTGACCCCGAGACCTATGGAGCTTGCTGACTGTGTCAACTGTTGTGTCTTCTGTTGCATGTCCTGGTTTCTGCTTGCCAGCAGCCCGATATCATCGGCGTAGTCGAGGTCATCCAGCATTGAGGTCAGCGTCCACTGAATTCCCTGCCTCCTTCCCTCTGTGGTGCGGCGCATGATCCAATCAATTGCCATTGAGAATAGGATTGGCGAAAGAATACATCCTTGTTTCACTCCGGTTTCCACCTTAAACGGTTCGGTGAGCTGGTTGTTGTGGACGACTCTGCACTCAAAATTCTTGTACAGGGACCTGATGACGTTGACAAGTTTCTGGGGGATTCCATAGTATCGCAGGATTTTCCAAAGGGAGTCTCGATGCAGACTGTCGAAGGCCTTCTCAAAGTCTACAAAGACCACATAGAGGGATCCATTCCATTCGTTAGACTGCTCAAGGATCTGTCTCAGTACGAAAATATGGTCAATGCAGGACTTGCCTTTCCTAAAACCTGCCTGCTCCCGGCGAAGGATGCCATTCACTGCTGTCGTAATGCGTTCAAGGAGAATGCGGCTGAAGATCTTGCTGGTGAGGGATAGTAAGGTGATGCCTCGCCAGTTGTTACAGTTCCCCAGGTCTCCTTTCTTCGGAAGTTTGAAGATGGTGCCGGTCTTCCAATCGCTCGGCGCTTCCTCAGTGTCCCAGATCTTTTGAAAAATCTGACAAAGAAGCTGCGGCGTTACCGTATCTTCTACTTTCAGCATCTCGGGGCACACTCCGTCATCGCCAGGTGCCTTCCCGTTCTTCAGCTTTTGAATGGCCTGCTTGACTTCCGCAATAGTAATGTTGCCGAGGTTAATGTCCAGGTCCTCCTCCGCTTCAGGAATGTCAGTGAGGGTTGGTGGGTCTGAGTGGTTCAGGATGGACTCGAAGTGTTGCTTCCATCTCTTCAGCTTCTCTTCCTCTACTGTGACATGAGTTCCATCTTCAGCTCTCACTGGAAGGTCGTGGTGTTGCCCGTAATCGCCCTTCAGCTTCTTGGTGTTCTGGTACACTGTCTTCATGTCTCTCTGTTTTGCAGCTGCCTCCGCTTCTTCTGCCAGCCTTTCTGTGTACATTCTCTTGTCTCTTCTCGCTGATGTCTTCACCGCTTGATCTTTCTCTCTGTATTCTCTTGATATTCTTTCCTTCAGTCTTGGTGATTTGGTATCCAAAAGTTTCTTCTTGATCTGTCTTCTCTCTTCTATGCGAGCCCACGTGTCTTCTGAGATCCACTCTGTCTTCCTGCTCTTTCTGTATCCTAAAACTTCCCCTCCTGTTTCCTTCATGGCTCTGTTGAAATCTTCAATAGTCAGCGCTGTCTCATCTTCCAAAACACTAAATCTATTCCTGAGGGCCAACCTAAACTCTTCTTTCACTTTTGGGTCTTTCAACTTGGCCACGTCGTAGCGCTGATTTCTGGTGTCTCCTATCTTTACTTTCCTAAGCTTCAATGTCACCTTCCCCACCAGAAGACTATGGTCGCTGCCAATGTCAGCATGTCGCATCACTCGCACATCCTGCAGAGAGTGCCTCCAGCGACCATTAATGATGATGTGGTCGATCTGGTTCTGGGTCTTGCCGTCTGGTGATTTCCATGTGAGTTTGTGGATCTCCCTATGCGCAAACAGGGTCCCTCCTATGACTAAGTCATTCTCCTCGCAGAAATTGACCAGCCTCTCCCCGTTGTCGTTGATCACACCCGCTCCATGTCGTCCCATGGTCCTCTTTCTGTCTTCATTGTCGCAGCCGACCTTAGCGTTGAAGTCACCGATCAGCATCAGCACGTCATGTCGAGGGATGTCTTCCAAAACAGCTTGGAGGGCGTCGTAGAATGCATCCTTATCCTCTTCTTCCGCGTCGTCTATCGGTGCGTAGCCCACAACAATAGACAGCTTTGCGTATTTGGAATTCATCCTGATGTACAGCAGGCGCTCGTTCACAGGTTTCCACTGTAGAACGGTGTTGGCCTTGCTCTTATTGATGATGACAGCAACTCCTTCTCGGTGTTCGTTGTCTGTTCTTCCAGACCAGATGATGACTTCTCCGGAGCTCAACCTCTGTCTGCCAGCACCAGTCCATCTTGCTTCTGTTACTCCCATGAGGGTTAGTTTGTGGCGGTTCAGTTCACTTACTGCTTGCGCCAGCTTTCCAGTCTGGTAGAGCGTTCGCACGTTCCAGCATCCAATTCTGATCCATCGTTTTGGCGTCAGGAGTTCCGCTATCGGGGTGGAGACGTCCTTGCGGCTTTGGTCCCCATCCGTCATAAGTCCAGTTTCCTGGTCTGCTTCGCTCCCAGCGCCGGTTGTCGCTTTTTCCCTTGTTGTCGTTTCCGTAGCAAGTTTCTTTTTACAGGGTGGAGTCGCTAGCCCCACGCCTAACCCTCCTCCTTTATCCTGACTTGGGACAGGCAGTTAAGCCCCCAAAGGGGCCTCCCTGGTGGAGTTTGTCTGAAGGCATCTGACACATTATTTTTTATCTTTTTTGTGATTTCGCGGAAATGGCCGTTTACTGGGTGAACAAATACCTTCACTGTGAGCCAGAGATTTAATATATTTTCATTCTGTTATTTTCAGCGGATGCAGAAGGTGTGCCTTAACATAATACTGGCCTGATTTGGCTTCTGGAATGAATTCTGATTTATTTAGAGGAAAATGTTCCTCAACCTCATTTTAGCACCTGCGAAGAGCGTGAATGGAGGTACCCTTGCGCCATCGCTATATCTTTGGTGTGTTCCTAAAGATTTTTGGGGAACATGGCTTAAACATCGCAGGACATACTAGGGTACACGTTGAAACCCATCTTATTGAGTACTGGGGGTGGGGGGGGGGGTGCACGGTAGACCTGGCTAGCTTATGGACTAATTCAAATGAATATGGGACCTGTCCTATGATCAACACACACATGCTGTCAAAAGAATAACACAACCACAAACGTAACACTACTCAAACGTGAAACGGTGCAGGCATACATGAAGTCTGCATGCTTGACCTCGATATTGAAGTCTGGCCGATTCCGGCCGGGGCTCTACTAGGGTATTGAAAATGGCTTATTCTTGTATCTTCACTAAATTTTTGCGACTGTACAGCAAAATTGTCAGCGCAAAGCTGGGTCCTCTGTGCAAGTCTGGTCCACCACTCATTCTGGAGATCTCTGAGCTTGCGCTGGAGACTGCTGCAGACGAGGCGGAAGGCAGACTTCCTCACAGGGCAGGAAGGCTGGGCTAGGTGGGCCTGATGGGCGGCTCTTTTTTTTGCTAGGTGTTCCTTGATCTCTACATCGTTTTCGTCAAACCAGTCTTTGTTCTTCTTTCTGGCGAAACCCAAGACTTGCGCTGACAATGGTGACTATAGGGGCTTCTACGAAGCACTGAAAGCAGTGTATGGCCCCAGGCACCTGGTACAAAGTCCCCTGCGAAGCGCGAATGGCCAGGCACTCCTCACAGATAATAACTCCATCTTGAACCGCTGGTCGGAATACTTTCAGAGCCTCTTCAGCACTGAGCGCACTGTTCAAGAAGCAGTCGTCCTACAAATCCCACACCTCCCAGTAAAGGTTGAATTGGACGAACCGCCCACCGCTGAAGAGACCCTCACAGCCATCCACCAGCTCAAGAGTGGCAAAGCAGCAGGCATTGATGGAATACTGCCAGAGATCTGGAAACATGGAGGCACAGCACTGCACAACAAGCTCCATGACCTCTTTCTCTGCTGCTGGGAGGAAGGAACACTACCAAAAGATCTCCGTGATGAAGTCGTTATCACCCTGTACAAGAACAAAGGCGAGAAGTCTGACTGTTCCAACTATCGGGGAATTACCCTGCTGTCCATTGCTGGGAAAATTCTTGCAAGGCTGCTCCTGAATCGGCTGGTACCTGCCATCGCTGAAGACCAACTCCCAGAGGGCCAGTGTGGCTTCAGAGCAAACAGGAGCACCACCGATATGGTCTTTGTGCTGAGACAGCTACAGGAGAAGTGCCGCGAGCAGAACAAAGGGCTGTACGTAACATTTGTCGACCTAACAAAAGCATTCGACACTGTGAGCAGGCAAGGCATGTGGCAGATCCTGGAGCGACTTTTCTGTCCCCCAAAGTTCCTTAACATGATTGTCCAGCTACACGAGGACCAGCAAGGCCAGGTCAGACTCAACAATGACCTCTCAGAACCATTCCCTATTCTCAACGGCGTAAAGCAGGGCTGCGTGCTGGCACCGACCCTCTTCACCATCTTTTTTAGCATGATGTTGAAGCAGGCCACAGTAGACCTCGATGATGACGATGCAGTGTACATCAGGTATCGTCTCGATGGCAGCCTGTTCAACCTCAGACGACTGCAGGCCCACACGAAAACCCTAGACCAACTGATTCGTGAGCTGCTTTTTGCTGATGATGCTGCCCTCGTTGCACACACAGAGAGAGCCCTGCAGCGCATCACGTCTTGCTTCGTAGATGCTGCCCAGCTCTTTGGACTCGAGGTCAGTCTGAAAAAGACAGAGGTCCTCCATCAGCCGGCACCCAAGACAGTGTATCGCCCTCCTCACATCACCATTGGCGAGTCTGAACTAAAGTCAGTGCACCAGTTTACTTACCTTGGCTGCATTATCACGTCGGACGCCAAGCTGGACAAGGAGCTTGACAGCAGGCTGGCAAAAGCGAACAGCGCTTTCGGGCGACTCTTCAAGCGGGTGTGGCACAATCAACAGCTGAAAACAGGCACCAAGATCAGCGTGTACAGAGCTGTAGTCCTCACCACCCTGCTGTATGGTTCCGAGTCCTGGGCCCTCTACCGCAGCCAACTACGACTCCTCGAACGCTTCCACCAGCGCTGCCTGCGTACCATCCTGGGCATTCACTGGAGTGACTATGTCACCAACGTCGAGGTCCTTGAACAGGCTGAAACTGTGAGCATCGAGGCTTTGCTGCTGCGGACACAGCTCCGCTGGGCGGGGCATGTCTCCAGGATGGAGGATCATCGCCTACCAAAGATCACCCTGTTCGGCGAGCTTGCTACTGGACACCGTGACAGAGGGGCACCAAAAAAGAGATACAAAGACTGTCTCAAGAAGTCACTTAGTGCCTGCCAAATCGACCACCACCAGTGGTCTTCGCTTGCTGCGGACCGTGACACCTGGCGCTCCACCATTTACAAGGCAGCTGTCTCCTTTGAGGACTCTCACAGAGCTAGCCTTAAGGACAAGCGGCTCAGGAGAAAAAACAGAGATGCCGCAGCTCAGAACCCTGGCCATACCTTCCCCTGCAGCCACTGCGGTCGAACCTGCCTGTCTCGGATTGGCCTCCGCAGCCACGAACAAGCCTGCAGACGTCGTGGGCAACTGCTATAAAATCTTCGTTCGCGAAGTCAAGCCAAGCCACAGCAAAATAAAAAAATCATAGGACTGAGTAAAATAAAAATAGCCCATATTAGTTCGGTTGGCACTAAACGGATATTTGTTCTAAAAGTGGCACAGAAAGGAGTTTCTTTGCGAAAATTGGGGGCGGGGGGGGAGGGGGAAGGGGGGGGGGGTACAGAAAAACCTGTTGCGCTCCGATGTCAAACTGCCTAATTATTTAGGATCTTTTGTTGAGCCACATAGTCGCGCCGCCGATACTGAGAACTGACTGACCAAACACTGTGTAACACAAGACACTGCCATGTATATGACTTACGGTGTCACGTCAGTAACACAATCTTAACTCTGTATGTCACATCAGTAACACAATCTTAACTCTGTATGTCACATATACACAATGATACACTGTGCACGCATTCTGCAACACAAGACACTGTTTGTCACAATAATTACTGACAGTGTCCAACAAATGTACGATAATGACCACTTCAGCTGTTGTCGACAATATCTCCTTTATAAACTGAATGCTCTTCAGTAGTGTGTCTTACAACAATGCTGGAATAAATGGCTAACTCCAGTTATGAAGTTGGAATGTCGTAAAATAAAAGTTTTCTGCTGATTCTTCTCATCTGAACGCAAGAGAGCTCAGTCAAGGTCATTCTACTAAGCTCGCTACAAGCCGGGGCCCTGGAAAACCCGGCTCTGGAGTAGTGACGTGTGCCTGCTCACATGAACTGTGACTGAAAAGAAGGGTAGAACTCAAAGTCAAGACAACATTAATAATCCGTTGTATCGGCGAATTTCAGCAATCAAAGTCTGCTCTCTGATCGAGAGCTCTAAAATTCCGCGGCTGCCGAGTCTGTCTCGGGCTAAATACTGCAGACTGAACATTTTGTCATGACTCCAAAATTGGGCTGAAGGCAAATGAAATAAACCATCTGACATTAAATTAAACGAAAACGAAATGAATTCAATTTAAGTTAATATATCTGAGTAAAGTAAGCATGACAAGGGCCGGAAGCGAAAGGCATGTCATCAAAACGGTGGCTGACTATGATCGTACGGCGACGAGTAAAATGGGCTTTAGCGAAGACCCAATGCCGCGCAAAAGGCCATGGATGGCCTTTTGCATATTGGGTAGCGACTCCGGCGGCCGGCTGAGACACGTGCACACTCAATCCACATTCAGTTGTATTTATTATTATTATTATTGAAAAGAAAAGGGGAGACTGCCAGTGCTAATATTTTTAGGAAGATTACAAAGTAATGTTGGTAAAAGCACTGTCAGGGGAGAGAAGTGTGCATGATCGACCAGTGATCATAGATCTACTGTGGTCAAAGCACACACAAAAAAAAAAATAAATAAATAACTTAGAAAAGAAGAGATAGGAAAGAGGGAGTGCGTTAATAAAGTGACTGGAAGCAATGCATATGGAAGCCCCCCCCCTCCCCGAAGGGGGGCATATCATATATCCCACTGTTCCAGCCACTCGGTGCATGGAAATTTAAATCTAGGTCCCCCAAGGGGGGTCCAGATATTTAGCCGGTGTGGACAGCTGTTTCGGTCTTGGCGACCTCTTCAGCACACCATCGGCAATACTGGAGGAAGGCAGGAACTTTTGCCTACCTGTAATGACAGCCGCCACATCAGGGACATAAATTCCATGCCTCGACCTAGATTTAAATTTCCATGCACCGAGTGGCTGGAACAGTGGGATATGTGATACGCCCCCCTTCGGGGAGGAGGGAGGGTCTTCAATATGCATTGCTTTCTTAGCGCACCCCCTCTTTCCTATCTCTTCTTTTTATTTTTTTGTGCTGTGACCACTGTATCACTGGTCGATCATGCACACTTCTCTCCTCTGACAGTGCTTTTATCTATTATTATTATTATTATTATTATTATTATTATTACTGTGGTTGTTGTTGGTTTGGTTGGTTGGTTGCCGGTCGGGTTGGGTGGGTACGGTGAGGTGGCTGGCTGGCTGGCTGGCTGGAGTCTTGGTTGGTCGGAGTACTGGCAGGCTCAGTGGTTGGTTGATTTTGCGGATTTTTTTTTTAATTTTTTTTTTGCGGGGGTGGGGGTGGGGGTGGGGGTGGAGAGGTGCAGCCCTACTAGGGCCTACTTTCAATACTATCATAAGTCTGATTACTGTAAAGTATGCAACACTTTCGTTTTCAACTGCTTCTGGCAAGGACGCCGGTTGCTCCGAGCATAACCTCCCTTTATCAGCCACAGCCGTGCATACCCTCGGCTTAGACTGAATTTCTGTAGAAACATTCGGCAGTCTGCTTGCAGTTATGGCGCTCAACAAGCTCAGTATCGATAAAGTAGACGTGAAGGGCAAGCGTGTCCTTATACGGTAAGTTCTTTGTGTATTAAAACTGGTGTATCATCTTGAAAGCAGATTCCTTTATCTATGATGCGTTTGTGAAGTAACCTTGACTCGCTCAAGGCCGTGCCATTGACCTTACGAGGTCTTCACCATCAGTTTGTCTTCGTCGCATTTCAGCAAGCAGTGATTCAAATATTACATGTCAGTAAAACAAGCGGATATACTGCTGATATATTCTCAGCGAAATCCAAGTAGAAATAGAATCACACACTCGAATTAGATGAGACAGTGGATCACTCTCTCGCGTTTCCTGAACAGACTGTACGAAGGGCCCTACAATTCACAAGAAATTATCAAAACTGACATGCACCTTTAGATGGGGATTGAGATAAAGTAGCCTGCACTTTGTATGGTAATTTTTATGCCATATCACTGATATGAATGGTATGAATTACAACTGTCCTACCTGAGGAACCAGGTTCAGGTGTTAAGTTGCCACCACTGATTGCCTTTAGTGGCCTAAGGTTGCAGCAGGAAGGTCACAAAGAAATGATTACTATTAAACTATCTTCTCTATAAAGCCTAAATAAAGAGCAATTTATGTCAGATTTTGTTTACTTAACACAAAATGGGTGGCAAATTATACACGTGTATTGCGATTGTGTTGAGTTGACCTTTTTTTCCCGCTGCCATCTTAAATGGGCTCGTGGATACCTGTCAATTGTACTCGGGTTCAAACTCACCTGGCACCCTTCACAATATGAGTTCTGCCACTGGTACTTAAGTCCAACTCTTTGCTGGTGCCCCTACCCTGAATATATAAAAACAAAATCTCATGTGACAGTCTTTTTTGCCATTTCCTCATAAACAGATTAAATTTCCCTACACATGAACAAATGTATGTTCAATGTTTGACAGAAGTTGCTAGATCAAGAGCATGTTTTAGTCATTTAAAAAAAGAGTATGTACAGTAACTCAAAAGAAAGCAAAGCTTTGTCATCTAAACTGCCATAACTTCAATTGAAGGCTTCCAGCGGGTCAGTGATGTTTGGCTTTACCTTTGATTGAAAATCTTTTCACAGATGTGTTCAGCATTAACAGGCAATAATGGGTTAATAGTTACACCCCCTTTTTTAATGTTCTCAGTATGTTGATAACACTGGACAAAATGAAGTTTAAATGTGAATTAGAATACTCACGTGGATTGTTAAAAGAAGAGTATGAAAGCCTTAGCTGTATCAGTATCAGAGCCTGCCTGGGGCTGATCAATTTGAACATAAAGGCTCAACTTGTTGAACATGCATTGGTGCATCCATCACTTGAAATGTTAAAAATTATACATAGTTCATTTTGCAATTAGTCAAATAATGAAATAATGTCTACCATGTGTACTTTTTAAAATATTTTTTAAAATTTAGCTTATTTTGCTGATGTGGCACAGTCTGATGGTGTAATCACTGTAATGTCAACCATGTGTACATGTTTTTTAATAAAGCACATTCTGCTGACCGACCTATTATACATTCTTGTAAGAACAACCCACAGGCACGTATGTTTGTTATGTTTTCATTTTATTGCTGTCTGTCTTGCGGTTTATTTGTTCTTATTTATATGTCTTTTTCAGTGTTGACTTCAACGTCCCTCAGAAAGATGGCAAGATCACCAACAACCAAAGGTAGAAATATACCAAAGATAGCACTGAAGAAAATGTCTCATTTATGGAACATAGTTTTGTTAGTTTTAATATATAGTTTGGGGGGAAATGGCAATATTCATTGTCATTTTTGGAATACATTTTAACAGTTGCAGTATCATGTTTTGGGGTTTATTTGTGGGTTTTTGTGGGTTTGTTTGTTGTATTGACTAATTGAGTATTGGAGTAAGATTCCCTGAATGTCAGTTGTCACACTTTGGCAGTAACAATTTTCTTTCATCAGAATTGTGGCTGCAATCCCCACCATCAAGTATGCCCTGGACAATGGGGCCAAGTCAGTTGTGCTCATGTCGCATCTTGGGCGACCAGATGGTCAGAAGATCATGAAGTACACACTGCAGCCGGTGGTGGAAGAGCTAAAAAAACAACTGGGCAAGTGAGTAGTCGCCATTTGGCAATAAGAATTTCGGTTCAACTTTCCAAAGCCCCATTTTACCCCCAAAGGACAGATTTCCTAAAATGTATGTGTCACTGACTTAACAACTATGACGAGACTTATCAACCATGATAATTCAAGGGTAGTGCCAGATTTGCTTGGCGCCATAATGCTCCAAGTTAATCTGGCACTATCCTTGAATTAAAATGTTTAGTCCATCTCCTGTTGTAGTGTTTACCAGCTTGCCTGTTATAGGTGTTTGCCAGCTTGTAAGCCTTGCAATTTTAAACTCGTGCAGCTCTCTGGAATGGTTTCTGTAACTATGGTCCTAACCCATCACTATGCCAACCCTGCCCAAGGCACAACTTATGGCACTAGTGGACTGGAAGCGACTTACTGAAATTGGCGAACTTGAGATTTCTTACTCGCTAAAAAAAAGACAGTGATTTTTCAACTACAAATGAAACTTTGATCTGTAGAATTTGACAATAATTAGCTACAAAAATGGATAAGTAGATGTGCTATCAGGGGTTTCAAATCAGTAGCAAACATAAAATTGATCTCAGAGGGCAATAAATCTTGGTTTACTATGGAAACTATGAGAATGTTTTTAGTCTCACTTCAAAATCTTCTAGACTGACACCATCTTTATTAGATTTGATCAAAAGTGTAAATGCATAATAACAAATGATAAGTTTATTTTGGGGATGCATTGCACATATAATACAGTGCTTGTTGAAGTTCAAAAAAATGTTCAAATAGCTGTTTTTGTTCCCTAGAGACGTGACATTTTTGAATGACTGCGTGGGCCCGGAGGTGGAGGCAGCATGTGCTGACCCTAAGCCTGGCACCATTATTCTTCTAGAGAATCTTCGCTTTCATCTGGCCGAGGAGGGCAAGGGGCTAGACGCCGATGGAAAGAAGGCCAAGGCCAGTGATGAGGACGTGAAGAAATTTCGTGCCTCCCTCTCTAAGCTGGGGGATGTGTACGTGAATGATGCTTTTGGAACGGCCCACAGGGCTCACAGGTATAACACATGTTGGAAGTGTGGAAATTTTAGTTTCCCTTGCGTGCTGTTTGCATCATACTAAACTTTCTATAAACTGAAGTCCTACAGCAGTCTGTCCAACACAGACAGTTCATGAAGTGAATTTCTGTTCACTTTTTCCCTCTTGACCACAACATTGATGAAAGTTGGTAGATGGAAAGACAGAAATGTGTAATTTAAAAAAAACTTGACCACTGATATTTCTGTACTTTCAGATCTAACCCTTACACAAAATAACAAAAGCTTTAATTTCATGTTAAATGCAGTAATGCAGAAGTTTGGAAAATGCATGCCTCTGTATTTCACAAAATGTCATGCAACGTTAACCCATGATTGGTGGCCTTGTTGTAAGTGTCCTTTGTGCCATAATTTGTGTTAATTATGTGTAACCTATTACTTGATACTATGTTTGAACCTCTTGTAGAATGCTTTGAACGTTTGAGGTTCAGCGCTAAGTTTTCATTATTATTATTGTTCTTGTTGTTATTGTTGTTGTTATATTATTATTATTATTGGTGGCCTCCTCATATTCAACATAGAACTTGTAGCCTAGTGATGCTCTTCTGTGATCATTTTTGGCTGAAAGGGGAAAAACTTGGAACATCTGAGGCTTTCCGTTATATTTCTGTAGTTACATCCCTTCGCACACATGATTCACTAATACTTAACAGTGCAAGCATAAACACGTCCATCCATTTGTCGCCTAGTCCCATGGGACTCCAGCCAACAGACTTGCAGTAAGCATTCAGCTATGGGTAGTGGCTACCCATGAGGGCTCTTTTCAGTATACATTCAATGTTCTGTTTATTTTTTTTCACAAGCAGTGCAGGCACGTCCTGAGAAAGCCTTGTTGCTGTCGGGACGTTAAGCAATGTACAATCAATCAATCAATCTTTTCAGTTCAGGCCTCTGGAATTGCGCATGTGAGGTCACGTCAGTGGCGGATGTAGGGTCTACAGTTACTTTGGCATGTAGTCACTTTCCTTCTGACAAATCCAGACCAGAGGCATAGTTTCTCATGAGTCACCACGGACTGTGGGTTCTTAGGATGGTCTATGCAGACGGAATTTGTTCTCCCTTGTGCAGTGCAGCACATTCCATTTCTGTGGTAGAAATATACATTTTTACACACACACACACACACACACACACACACACACACACACACACACACACACACACACACACACACACACACAGTGTGTGCACCTGCACATTCAAAACAATAGGGGGAAAAGTTCATCAGTGTATGTATTATTTTTGAAGTTTATATTTATGTACAAACTTTTGTCTTGATTCAGATGTGATGCCACATGAGTGCAAAACACGGAGGCAAGTTAAAATAAAACATCAGGGCCAGTATTCACGATTTAACTGTAGTTTACCGGCCGATAAAACGTTACTGAGCTGTTAGCTAACGGGTCTGTAAACACTTTTTGCGGTAATATGTTAATGGGTCGATAGCTGGCTGATCTGTAAGAACTACCAGCCTGTCTAGTCTATATTTAACATTCGGCTATTTCCGCAAGCCTGCCAGCAATTACACAGGCTGTTAAGCCTCGGAGCACGACGTTTTGTGCAAATATCTTAGCAAAGTGAGCTTTCCCATACAATACGAAGAACCAAAACAAGTATTCAGTGGCACTTTTGAGTGATGGGTTACATTTAATTTATGAAAGTGACTCACTTAGATGTTGTCGCCTAAAAACAACGGCTGCATGCATCCCTTTGATGATAAGGAAATTAAACAGTTACCTTATCTAATCCTCTGTAACTGTAGTAGTGTGATAAATAACGGTCATCGCGTAGTGTGAACATGTGTTCGATTAAAGGGGACAATTTTGTTGTTCGTGTGACACACTTGATAAAGGAACAAAACTGAAAACCTGGGCGAATCAAAATTAACATACAAACCATGCAAAAATTACTTCCCTTACAAACAAGGTTGATAAGGCATAATGCAAATTACTGTGCATTTATACTTGTGTATGAGTGTGTGTGTGCAAATTTTACAATTGAATATTAAAATGTGTATTTATAACGTAAAGTAATGAATTATCTAACAGATTTTTAATTACTTTTTTTTTCTCTGCCATGATTAGCAGTCATCGCCTATCCCCCCTCCCTGTTTAAATCAGTAGGTAATGTAACAGCTGTCATTGCCCCCAATAACCTACCATTGTTTTGGGAAGGGGGGGGGAGGAGAAAGGGGGGGGGGGATTGCACACCACCACATCCGTCATAGAGTTACCACTCAACCTTCTTAGTTCGATAAGTAATATGTTGGCTTATTTATGGTTAGTCACTTATTCTGCATTGTGTGTGTGTGTGAGTAATTCAGGTCAAATCATTTAGAGTTATTTACGCGTTGACCTTTAAATAACCACTGTGTTATAAATTTTCGTCAATGGCTGTTGGTGTAAGAGGGTTGTTAAATTATGGAGTTTACTCAATATGGGGACCTTTCCCCTACAGGTAAATCCTCAGTTTTCACTTATAAAGCCTGTTCAGAAGTGGCAATTAATATAGATGTTAACAGTAGAATAAAAAAATATGTTCCACAGTAAGTATTTTATCTGATTTATTACTGTTAGGTCCTTTTTGGCTCCCCGTCGGTAAAGTTACAGTACCTGCCCCCCTCTTGTAGAAATGTGACCCTTCCCCTACTGGCAGTCCATGAATGCCAAATTTGTAGACTTACCGGGCCGGTAGAGTTATCGGGCTGGTAAAATCGCTAATGGGGCAGTATAATCCTTACCATGTCATTTTGAATGCCGAGCCGGTAAGATTGAACTGGTAAACTATCAGCCAGTAAGGCTACCAGCAGTCCATGAATAGCAAGTTTGTAAACTTACCGAGCCGGTAGCACTACTGGCTTGGTAAGGGCCATATCGTCTGCCCATGAATTCCAGCCCAGGTCTCAGGGAAAGGGTTTGATCAGATTGCCTTGTGTTAAGAATGTCACTAGACAGAATTGTCTCACTAGACAGAATTGTCTCTCTTTGTGAATACAGATCATATTACATATAGTTAACTTGTGTGGAAGTGGTATGATGTCAGACTGAGTTTCTGACAAAATTGTTAAATTTTTTTTACACTTTGTCACTGTGGGAAGATGTCTGTACAAAAGCATGAATCTTGCAAATTAGTGTGCTAATTAATTTCTAAACATCCCTTCTCTTTGTTATCAAAATTGTTGAAGTGAATCAAGACAAATTCATTGTTCAGATACGTGACAAAATTCTGGTTTTTGGTCACTTCACGACAGTTGCGAACACACTCGCAGCTAAAGCCGCTAGTAATTTTTAGCGATGTCTCAGTCAGTGTCAAAAGCCATAATTCCCTGAATCTAAATAACTGATATCACTAATAGAGGGACAGATTTATTTTCTTTCTTCAATGTAAAGTTACTGAGATCCACAGCTGAACTTGGTCTGACCTAAGGAATGGATTGGCTCTTCCTTCTCAGCTTTTTCAAAGTCATGTCTTACAGTGTTTCTGCTGTTTCAGTGAACACCTGACAAACACTGCAAGTGCACTATTGTGTGCATGCAGTGAGAATATTGATTTCATAACATGATTGGGTTTGCCACTATGACTTGTCAAGGCCTTGATTATTTAGTGAGTGGAAGAAATGAACTGAGACTGTGGGTGTTGCCACACAGTGCTCATGCAAGGTACACACGCAATATCGTTTATACCACCCCACCCCAGCAGTGCATTGTGTTTAACTCGCTTGTGCATGCAGCCATTGTACTGTTTGCAATTCTGGCGGCTGCATGCACAAGGGGGTTAAGTTTTGCCTCAACATTTTTTTTCAGTTCAATGGTGGGTTGTCAGCTGGCTCAGCGAGCCTCAGGCTTTCTGCTGAAGAAGGAGCTGCAATACTTTGCCAAAGCCCTGGACAACCCAGAGCGTCCATTCCTTGCAATCCTTGGGGGGTACGCCATGTTTTAACTCGCATGTGATAGCAAAAGTGAGTCCATGTACTGGGCCACTGATCGTCTGTCCCTTGTTCATCCTTCCTCTGTCTGTCGTCCATAGTAAACTTTAGTGTTGGCATTTTCTCAGAATCTAATCAATCCACATGTCTTCAAATTTGGCCCAAGCATACTTTTTGGCAAGACCTTTATAAGCATACAAATATGACCTTTATTAACATACAAAGTTCAGTGACCCATCTCAAAGGTCAAGGTGGATATTTCCTTTGAAATAGAATTGAAAATATTAGCCGTTTCACTCTAAAATGAAAAACAACAAACCTGTATTTGACTGATGCTGATGATGCAGAGCAAAAGTGGCAGACAAGATCCAGCTGATTGAGAACATGTTGGACAAAGTGAACGAGATGATCATTGGGGGTGGCATGGCCTTCACCTTCCTCAAGGTTCTCGAGAACATGGAGGTAGGTCAGTCCACATTTGCTGACTTTGAGATGAAATGAATTATTTGTGATTAAAAAGGATAATTTATGGCTGAGTAAAAATGACAAAAGTATTAATACAGTATGTTTACCCTTGTCATTCCTGATGTGTACGATATGGACACTTCAGACATGACAAGGATGAATGTAGTGCATGAATACTTTGTCAAATGCAGACTGTTTATCCTAGCTTGATGATAGAGTGACTGTTTCACTGTCAGGGTTACAGGTCTGTTTCACATCTGAAGAACTACTTCACTAGCTTTGTCTTGAGTGACTTTCACACTTGCATAATGCCTGATGTTAATATTAGTTCATTTAATTCCACAGCCGCATTTACCAAATTTTTGAGTCATCACCGAACGACTGTGCCATTTGCAGGAGATGGATCAACCATACCTGATGGCGCCAAGCTAAGCTGGCACTACCCTTGAGTTATCATGGTCAATCCATCTGTTTGCAGTAGCATGGTGCCTGCATACACAGTGGCTTATCCTTTTGATTGCAGGAAAATGACGATCAAAACCCTGTTGCAAAAGGCATAGATCCTCGTGAGGTCTCGCAAATACAAGGTCTCATGAAGATCTGTTTTTCTTGCTAGCCTCATTCATATCATAATTATGTTGCTCAGACTTTGGTATCTGGTGACCTATTTGCAATGGTTTTAGACATTAGTTTTGTGGGTTTGCGGTGAAGGGTTTAACTATCCTTTTTCCTACAGATTGGGGCGTCACTATTTGATGAGGAGGGGTCGAAGATCGTGCAGCGGCTGATGGAGAAAGCCAAGAAGAACAATGTTCAGATCCACCTGCCTGTGGACTTTGTCACTGGCGACAAATTTGCTGAGGACGCCAAGGTCGGCAAGGCTGACGTCAAGTCCGGCATCCCAGCTGGCAGCTTGGTGAGTATCATCGATGGATGGCTAGATTGGTGGACCGTCAGATAGTTGCATGACGTTTCTCACAGTGTGTACCCCCTTGTAGACAATGAGCCATGTGTACTTGTTGGTTTTTAAGCTGTTTGAGCACTATCCTTCTGTTGTCTGAAATCCATCACCTGTCGACACTGAAGTCAAAATGTTCTGTCGTATGCTTGTGGAATTGGGTGGTTCATAGATATAGCTGTTGAATGTTTGTTTGCACCTTATTAAAATCCTACAGATGCTATGACTGTGTTTCCACAGGGCCTGGATATTGGTCCCAGTTCTGTAGCCAACTTCACAGAAGCCATCGGCAGAGCCAAGACCATCGTCTGGAATGGGTGGGTGCTTTTTCTTTGACCTAATTGTAAATATCCAGATTGAAATTATTAGCATTGTTGTGAAGATATAGCTTGTTGCCATGCCTAGAGGTCAAGGGAGGTCCAGACACCTGTTAAAAATATCCATATTTGCTGGTAGGGGTCACAGGTACTATGGCCAACCTTGTCAAACTTAGCACAGTTGAGGTTTATTTGAGGCTATTTGTATACTTGCTTTATTTTAGTGGTCTCACTGAGGGCCAAGGAAGCAAAAGTCAGCAGCTTGGCCATGTTCTTGTTTATTGTGATGATACTTGTACTTGCAGACCCCCTGGTGTGTTTGAGTTTGCCAACTTTGCTGTGGGCACCAAGGCTGTGATGGACGCTGTGGTTAAGGCAACGGAGCATGGGGCTATCACCATCATTGGTCAGTATTCTTTCCCTTTTTAAGAATCAAATGGAGGTTGATCAAATCTAACTGGACTGAGAGAGAGAAATAGAGAGACATTGTGAAACGGGCTTTGTTGCAGTTCATTATGTGTATCAGTTCCTTAAATTGTCACTGCCAATGATTTGAGGTGACTGAAATTTACGTGGCAGCAGATCTAGAAAGAATGATAAGTGAATTATACAAAGATTTGATTACATTGCCATAGATAAAAATGGATTCCCTGAAGTCAGGAATTCATGAAATTAGAAGTACCCCTGTTAAGAATTTCCTAAAATTTGATTTGTTTTCCCCATGGCATTACTACTGGGAAGGTTTGCTTAGCATATCAATTTTAGCCCCAAAACTTGTTGTGTACACCACAACCAGGGAGGCGACTCTAGGGAGTCGTTACCAAGAGACCCCGAGTAGCCTCCTTATCTCCCTATTCGGTGGAGCGCTCAGCCGTTTCCCGCCAGTCTCTTCGCTTAGCTACACCAGACCGGTTGTGTGCATCTCGCATGCTCCGACTGTGTATGGTGGGATTATCAATTGTGAACTTGTCTTACGTTGGATATTCTTTGGGCGTGTGGTACAACCTGTGTGGTGTTGGGGCTTTGGATTACCTTCGGATTCCGAGGATTTACTTGGTGGTTTGGTCACTGTGGGATTACCAGGCTTGTGCCATGACAAAGTAAAGCTTCAGTTACTGCCTCAGCCGGCGAATTACCGGGCGACAGCATTGACCGGATATTATTTACGTGGCTGACTGGGAGCTCGGACCCTCGCAAGGAGGTTCTGCGCACTCACTCCGGCCTTTGTCTGTCTTATGTTACAGTACTCAGGTGAGGACCAGCACCAGGTGCGGTAAATTCCAGTGGCCTAGCGACACCCACGATGTTTGCCTACCCTGCGCAGGCAGCTCCTCCAGTCGGGCATGCAACACTTGCGCGACATGGGAGGAAGAATGATAGTCGCAGCTATGGGCGTTTTACCAGAGAGAGAGACCAGCATGGCTCAGACAGCCGACCACACGCAGCCACTGCAGCCATTACTGGGTCGCAGAGGAGGGCCGTCTCATACATCGTGGGCTTGTCCGTGAAAAGGGACCTGCTGCCCCCACCGGTGCCTCGGACAGTGCTGCTCCGCCACGAGCAGATAAAGGAGCCTAATAGCAGCCGACGGGCTTTTTGACCCCTCTGAGAGGTTAGTACCCGCCAGCCTAGACTGGGCCGCATCCAGGACGCACCTCTCAGAGAGGGAGAGGAATGTTAGCCGCCGACCAGACAGGCCACGAACCCATGTTTTGGGGTCCCGGGACGGAGAACGGAGCCACAGACGAGATGAGGTTCTCCGTCGGGGCAAGACGACCGAGGCCGAAGCCCTTCGCCAAGAGGAAGAAAGCTTGATCAGCTATTATAGCCGAGATGTGCTCCCTCGTCGAGTTCTGGCCCCCGGAGCTCCGCTCCCCACACACTAGGAGTGTGGAGAGGGACACCCAGCGGCCTCGGTCCCCGCGACACTTGGGGATGGAAATGCAGCTACCGAAGGGGTCACGCCTGCAGGACAGAGGAGAAGGGCTCAGGTACAGGCGACCGCAGCAGAAGGAGACCGCGCACCACAGACATCACACGTGAAGGGACGTCTCCACTTCCCGCGGACGATGCTCAAGCAGCCCCGGCAGCAGCTGTTTCATCCGTGCCCAGAACGACTGCTGTTACACGCGTGGAGATTGTCAGGCAGGCCCTCGCAGCAAGAGGCTTCTCGGGTGCAGCAGTAGAAGCAATCGCAGTGGCTCGCAGGGCCTCTACCCGTAATGTCTATGAGGGAAAGTGGCGAGTACACCAGACCTGGTGCACAGCTCTCCCCCACGGACCTGACTACCCCACGATTGGCCGAGTTCTTTCTGTGGTTATTCTCCAAGCAGAACCTGGCCCCCATCACTATCTGAGGTTACCTGGCAATGGCGGCAGACACATATCGACACCTGGGATGACCGGACCCCAGTGCCTGCAAAGACCTGTCGGATCTGATGGCGCACTTGGACCTTCAACGGCCAGCTTCCCGCTCGCTTATTCTTTGCGGGGACTTGTCCTGGGTGCTCACCTGGCTCAACTCGGAACAGTTCGAGCCTCTACCACTTGCGCAGCTTGGAGACCTGACCAGGAAGACCTGCTTCCTGCTCACTCTCGCCACAGCCTTCCAGGGAAGCGAGATACATGCTTTCTTGGAGCGACCCTCCTGTCTCCAACTCATGGTCAATGGCTCGGTACAGCTCCTCACCAACCCTACGTTTCTGGCCAAGAACCGACTCCCAGCGACTGTGCCACAGGTATTGACCGTCTGCCTGCTCGGGGCGATGGACTAGTCAACAGGACCCTGTCAGGGCGCTTAAAGTATACCTGCACAGAACTAAGCCACTAAGACAAGGGCGCTCGCACCTATTCCTGGATATCTAGTACTATATATCTCCGCGCAGACGATCTCTTCCTCGCTATGCTGGGTCTTCCGGTCGGTGTACAAAGAGCTCTCCCCAGAACAGGCGAGGATGATGCGCATCCGGGCACATGAGGTCGGAGCAGTGGCTGTGAGCATCGCCTTTGACCGCAGCTGTGCAGTGAGAGACATTGTGGCTGCCTGGGTTGGCGGGCCGAGTCTACCTTCACCCGCTTCTACCTATCAGACCAGCACGACAGCCTGGCCCTAGTGGCAGACATCTCGGCGGCGCAGCACTCCCTCCCGGCGCCACAGGCGCCATAGGTAACACCTAGCTAAAAATGTCGGGAGTTGGGGGGGGGGGGGGGGGGGGAGGGCCTTGATAGTTAATGCGCAGGGGCGCCCGGGCAAAGGTGCACGGGGGGGATGCATAGGGGGCAGCTCCCTCCTCCTATTCGCCATTCTTTCTAGTAATGCCATCGGTAAACATTTGGGGAAAACAAATGGATTTTTCTCTAAAATGTGTTTTTTCGAAAAATACTTAACGATGGCATTACTCAGAGGTCCCTACCTCCTACCCCGCTTGCCGTCATTGAGCTAAGGCAAAGAGACTGGTGGGAAACGGCTGAGCGCGCCACCGGATAGAGAGATTAGGGAGGCTACTCAGGGTCTCTTGGTAACGACTCCCTAGAGTCGCCACCCTGGTTGTGGTGTACACAAGTTTTGGGGCTAAAATTGGTATGCTAAGCGAACCTTCCTATTAGTAATGCCATCGGTAAGTATTTTTCGTAAAAATACATTTTAGAGAAAAATCCATATTTGCAAAGAACTTTTGTATTCTTTATGGGATATTTCTCTTCTCGAGTAGCAGGAGTTTGTTTCAGTTATTGACCAAAGTTGTTCAAGTCTTTGATTTTTTTAGAGGGGTCATAGAGACTCTGGCTGTGACCCCCATTGAACCCTGGCACAGCTTTCCTGAAATCCAAAATTTCCAACTTTCAGGCATGCAATCAGTGATATGAAAATGTATTTCTGAAGATTGGACTATTGTGAGTGAATAGTCACCCATTGTTTGGTGTTTATAAAACATTGTGCAGGATGATGATGGATGTGTTTTTGCAGGCGGTGGAGACACGGCGACATGTGCAGCCAAGTACAACACTGAAGACAAGGTCAGCCATGTCAGCACAGGGGGTGGCGCCAGTCTTGAGCTGCTGGAAGGTTAGTGTATGTGTGTGTCATGTTGTCTTACACACCTCCTTCTTTCTGTCTTCAATGAGAAAATCTGTATCACACAGTGTATGTGTCCTACAGCTTGAGTGTATCACACGTTTATTGTTAGTTCTATGATCACATACAGAGTTTTACAATGATTTTATGTGTTTCATCTTCTGCCTGTTGCAGGTAAGAACCTGCCTGGAGTTGCAGCCCTTTCTGATGCCTAAAGGCCTGCAGCATGGACAGCTGTAATGAGCAGCTTGTTTAATGCCAGAAAATTCCATCATCAAAGAGTTTCATCGTCTATAATTTTTGACTTATGTGCTTCAGATGATGTGTGGAAAAAAATGAAATGGTCTCTTAGTATTGACAGCCTTGTGAGTGATCGACTTAACTTCCAGATGCCATATTAAATCTTGTATTTCTGGCTGTCTGCAGTTAGTCATGGATCGACCATGATAGTTCAAAGGTAAGCCTGAAAAGCTTGAGGCCTCAATAGGTGCCAAGATCATCAAGCAATTCTCCTAAGCTGTCATGGTTGTCCTATCATCTGTGGCTGATTTGTACTTGTTAGCCCAAAATGTGGACTCCAGTTGCCCGTGTTGTTAAAAGTGGTCTTTAAGCGTGCTATTTAGCAGGTTGTTTGTATGAATTACAACATTGTATTTCATAGATTGTTTTGGGACTTGTACAAGAAATCACCTGGTATGAGGTCTTAGTTTTTGATATTCTAATCATAAAGATCATAAGAAACATAAACTTCAGAAGAGCAAGAATTTGTTGAAAATAAATCTTTTAAGGCTTTTTCTGTGATGACAACAACAGTCATGATTGTGAACCTGTATGTTTCCATAGATCTGATGATTGTGTACATAGATACATAGATACAACATAGCCTCTTCGGCTATCAGTAGCGGTTTTGTCTTCTGCAGGATTGATAACAAAATTTAAAAACCACTACCAATGGCGAAAGGGGTAATTTGTGAGAGAAGTTTTACTGAGATTAAAAGAGAAAGTTAAAGTACACAGTACAGTCATTCTTGTTTTTTTCTGATACTGTAGCCAAGTATAATTTCCTCTTTGTCAATATGAATGATGTCATTTGTTTTGTTTCCATGGTTTGACATTATCATCCAGTTAGTAGATGGGTTATTATTTGCTCATGGTGACAGAAAATGATGGGGAAAAAAGCCTCACTTCAATTACATTATCAAAACAAAAATAACAGTGCTTTTTCCAAGGTCCAAACAGTGTGTTGTCATTTCAGTTTTTCGCACTGTGACCCATGCTTTAGGATGGGTTCTTGGTGAAGTGAATGCCTCAATAACTGCTTTGACGATGGATATTTCATTCATCCTTGTGAACTGAGGATTTTGTTGTGGGGTCCAGAAGTGTGCACCACTGAATTGATTGTCACCACTCACAAATAACCCTTATCTGTCTTATGAACCTACAGATTTTGTATTTTCACTTGAGCTATGTGTACATTTGTAGATGCAGTGACAATAAATGTACCTTCTCATTGGTCTCTATATTACTTACTGGCTCTTATGTGAACGCAAAAGTGAGTGGTGAGCTCACACCCGCAGTGTACGAGGAATGTGTTTTACTGTAGTATTAAAAGTCTAACTCAGTAAGTGAGCAGACACACACGAAGTAATGACCGCATAGTTAGAAACTAAGTACAGCACAGATTAATCCATATGCTGCAGGTGATCATGAATTTTGTGCCTGAAATCACTGCACACTGAGCAACATTTACGTGAAGAAATAGATGTAAATGCTACTAAATTAGTCGCAAGGAACACAACTTAAAAGAGACATGAATCCTCCAGAGCCCCTGCGATGCAAGTGCACATGCGGGTTTATGTCTCTTGCAGCTGGGTGGCATTTGCCTTGCCTCAACAGGTTAAGGCAGGACAGGCATTTATTAACCCTTTGCATGTCGGTAGCGTTTTTTATCGCGGTGATTCCTGTAGGCGTCATCGCGACAAAAACCGCTACCAACACGCAAAGCAATTTGTTTCAGTGCAGCTAACTTGTTCATGTGTCATGTAGTTTCATGATCAGTCTCGTTGCCAGAGACCATGAGTTATGCCTCTGACGTCGGAACCAGTTCAGCACACACAATGATCCCCTTCACGTAGGGAACAAGCATAGATGAGGCTGATGTGAATTGGACCTAATTCCTACAGCCTTGCTGCATCTTCATTGTGTTGATCACATTTACTCGACCGTTTCATATACACGATGAAGTGCAAACAAGAACTAATAACCTATCATTTGTTGTTTAACTCATTCTACCCCAACACCGAAATCCTCAAATTTTGCCGTTGTCCTCTGAATACTACAGTGTAGTGCAGGACACATATCGACCATGATAGTTCAAGGGTGATGCCAGAATAGCTTGGCGCCCATAGGCGCCAAGCTATTCTGGCATCACCCTTGAACTATCATGGTCGATCCTTATCTTGCTGTGGTGTGTCTGGGGTAGAATGAGTTAAATGATCCTACAACAGTGTCCAGTGTAACGCAACTAAGTGCACAGCGTGTGGTCTAGGATCAGGTAATGACGGTGATTTAATAACACGCTTGGCTAACCAAGTGAAACCAATATAACAAAAGTGTACATTGCATTGAGGTTGTTTACGTGTAATTTAGAAGGACCGCCTCAGGCACTGGCCTCGCTTTCAAGGGACACAGCTTTCTTTGACCAGATTCTGATTTAGGAATAACTTGTATGAATTAAACGGACTATGATAGTTCAGATACTGTCCCTGGTGCCCGGAGAGATTGATCGATACAGCTGCTGGTGTCAGCTTTCGACCTCTCCAAGGAATTGACAAAGGCTCAGGCCCAGGCACCGTCCTTGTGTGTTGGAAACTGGTTGTGGATTTAATTTTTATGGGGGGAGTTCCACAACGACTGTAACTACCAGACACTGAACCCTCACGCTGTAAATATAGACGCTACATGAAAACACATTTCTCAACCCTGACCGTATTCATCGGCCGGATCTACGCGGGAGGTAACCAGTGTTGTGTGGAGAAACGACCACATCACAGTACGCCATGCGAAGCATCTTATTTGAATAGAAGTGTACTTGTGGTGTACTCAGTCCCGGAGTGGGCAGTCTATCCGGGGAGTACACCCACAAACTGCGAGTTGCCCCCTTCACTGCCTGTGTACGAACATTGTCAGTTCAAAGCGAAAGAGCTCCAGCCACCCCAGGAACAACTTCATGAATATAAACTGGTTTCAGCAAGGGGCATAGATCCTCATGAGCCCCCGCAATTGGTCCTTGCCTGTACATCTCTCCCGGTCTTCAAGTTTTGGTACCCCGCGGAGGTTATCTCCTCCGCAGACCCACAATCGTATGTGCGGACTAGGCTAGCCCGGAGGTCAGGTGGTCAGGTGCCGGACGCACAAACAACAAGAGATCTTCGTGATCACCCGTATCTCCTCACGTAGTGGGTATGTCGACTAGTTTGGTGTTGGCGTCCACGGCACCGGACTGATAATGGACAGTCCACTGACGGGCGGGTTATGGGGACAGGGACAGGCCTATAGAATACGCCCTGAACACTGTTCTATTCAGGAGCACTCCAACTGTGCCGCTTTAACCCTCCGCCTGCCTTCACCCCCCCCCCCCCCCCCCCCCCCCCCCCCCGCAGCGCAAGCACGACACTAGTAAGTCTTCGCTGTCGTGATGGTTTACAATCATTCACATTGTATGCTAGTGACTCGAAACGCGTTCGGCAAAATGCCGGACTTTTTGTCTCAGAATAAAGTCTATATAGGTGCCAGTGAGAAAAAAGTACAGGGACGTAAACACCACAAGTAAATACATGAATATATATATATATATTTTTTCAAAATTGTATAATCAATTCAGTTCCAGTAGAAGAACAGTTTTGTGTCCCATACTTTGTTTTATCAGGTTTTATTTCAACACAAAAAGTCACCTTGTTCAAGTTTTGTCATTCTCTTGATAAGAAGGCTGCTGTGGGAGGCAGACTAATACTTGTACGTGTGCCTCACCAAGCAGTGTTATTCAGCCGTCAGTCTGCGGTGCATCCAAAGAAACCATTTCTGGCGGATGGAAGCGAAAAAGGCTCGGAGGGAGTTGGGGAGGGGAGAGATTATTAACACACTCAAGGCGTCCCACATCAATAGCTGCGAAAGTGTATAACGTTGCCGCAGGCAACGCTATATGACACTTTCGCAGGTATTGATGCGGGGCGCCCTGACTGAGTTAAGGGTGTTTATAGTGGCAGACACTGCCCGCCCCGTCGTGACTGTGACTACTGACCCGCGCCCCAGACCGTCTTCATCCTGATTAACTGCTGCAGGCATCACCACCTCCTGCCTCTGAGGAGCAGAGATGGAGTTCAATATGGCGGACCATTAACCCGTTCACTGCCGGTGGACGTAGATGGTGTTCTGGAAATCGTAAATTCGCCAAAGCCGCAATCCCAGACATCAAATGGACGTGGACACAAAGCAGTTTCAGCAAGAGACAATGAGCCACTGCAACTGCGGGGGCTCATGAGGATCTATATCTCTTGCAGTTGGGTAGTGAAGGGGTTAATCAGCTGCAGGCCTAGATTCTCTCGAGCCGGCCCTGCAGTAGCAAAGTTTCATGAGAATCGATGCCTCTTGCAGATGATGAACATTGCTTTCAATTTGCCGGGGTCAGTAGGAGCCCAATGATTTCGGATTTTTTTCTGTCACGTGACTGGAGGTGTGGGTGAAATCGTTTAATCATCATTTCAATCTAATTTCCTTTCCAGACTGCCGACTTTGACCCGCAAAAATAAATAAATAAATAAATAAAAATGTGTCTCTTGTTTTGGAGTGGTACTCTGAAATTTAACGTAATAATACGGTGAATTCACGAGTATCGTTTCCACAAATGAATGTACTTATCGTCAAAATAAAATACTAAAAATAATGATGGAGAAATTGTGTGAAATCGGAATATTCTTATTTTGAATTTTGTTTATAAATTGCATATGTGACTACCGGCTGGTAGGGTAAGGTCTTTTATTCACAACTATTATTATATTGGGCTGTATTCCATTCTGTGAACTGCCGCTGTCAAAGGTTTGTAGATAACATTATTCTTTATGTCGGTGCTGGCATTTTCTCCTGACCTCTGCTCTTGCCAATAAACACTGCATTCTGTTTGTTTGATTCCCACCCCCACCCCCCACCCCCACCCCGCGCCCCCCACTCCCTCCCCTTGGCCCTCAGATGCACATGCTGACCACCATGTTCTCCACAAAACCAACTCTGTCACCACCACCAGAGCAGTGCTCGCGTTCATCACAGCTTGACTTGATAGAATTCTACTTTGAAGCGGATTCTCTGAAGTCTATTAATAGTATTAGCCTCATTTTATGGACACTATGATCCGTCTTTATTGTTTGGATTTTCAAATTTAACTTCCTTCAATTTAAAAACAATTGTGAATCGTAATCAGCTTATTTGGCGCGGCCAAAAAGAGACGACATTTTTCAATCATAAGCCAAAGTATGTCCGGCCTTTTTCATGGGAGTTGTTCGAGGCCATACATACATTAGGACAATTGCGCATTGGCAGAAAATTTGCAAGACTTTGCCGGTGTTCGCGCTAACCGGTAATTCTCGGTATTTAACCGGTTTTTCACTAAGGCAAGTACCGGAAAGGAAAGCACAGGCCGATAGACGATACCAGTGAGAGAATTCAAATATACGGGATACCGAAAATAAATGTTGAATGTCGGAATTTACAATGAAGTTTGGAAATTGATTTTGCGTGCGTGTTGTAACGTACCCCCAGAACCCCCTCTCTCCTGGTTGTTTGATCATGATTTTCGAGGGCTGAGTGAAACCATCCTAACCGCTCTACCCACCTCCCGCTTCTAGCCGACGTCCTTTGGTTTTCCAGGTTTGACTTGAAACCGATTGTTATTCGACTGACAGAACCGGTTTTGACGGCGGGCGCAATTTTGGCCAGGTACATACAGAAATACTGATTTATAAAAACCGTAGAGGAAACAATCCCTGCGGGTGTACTCCCAGATATACTGTGACCCAGTCGGGGGAGTACACGACACTTAAACTTCTATTCAAATGAGACGCTTCGCGTCTCATTTGAATAGAATAGAAATGTACTTGTGGTGTACTCCCCGACTGGGTCTTTCTGGGACATACACCCGCAGACTCTCTCTCTCTCTCTCTCTCTCTCTCTCTCTCTCTCTCTCTCTCTCTCTCTCTCTCTCTCTCTCTCTCTCTCTCTCTCTCTCTCTCTCTCTCTCTCTTTTTGGCTTGACTTCGCGAACGAAGATTCTATAGGGCTTGCCCACGTCGTCTGCAGGCATGTTCGTGGCTGCGGAAGCCAATCCGGGACAGGCAGGTTCGACCGCAGTGGCTGCGGGGGAAGGTCTGGCCAGGGTTCTGAGTTACAATGTTATATATATATATATATATATATAGGTGTAATTTTAGATCATTAATTCATCGGAAGTCGCCGCCGCCAAACCCACACATGCTCTATGCAATCCCTGCGATGACGGACGTCTGGCGATCTACACATGTAGTGTCAGCGGCCTGTGTGATCCTCAAAACTGACACGCGAGGAAATGTGAACGTAAGCCCTCTGGATCTGTCTTGTCAGGCTGGTGACGAAAATAAACCGATCGAACAAAACCACGTTCGCTTTTTGGATGGTTCAGCCAATGCGGGTAACCCTTTGGCTGTCGGTAGCGCTTTTTGTCGAGGTGATTCCTGCAAAGGGTTAAACTGTATATTTCTATGTACAAACACAAGCTGGCACACACGGAATCTCATGGCCGAGGAGGAGAGTCGAAGTGCACAGCACAGACACCGATTCTCATGAGCCTCTATATAGCTGCCAATGCTGCGATAATCTGTCTCTTGCAAGTTTGAAAATTATGACCGATAAATTGTTTCCCATACGATACACTTTCTTTTTGTTGCACAGATTTGCAACAAGTAGATGAGTCGAATGGGCGATATGTTTAACCCCTTCACTGCCGAGAAAAAGTGAACGCTATCCAGCTGCAAGAGACATAGATCCTCATGAGTCCCCGCGACAGCGGGGGCTCATGAGGACCTATGCCTCTTGCTGACACCAATTTGTATCCACGCCAGTTTCCTGGACGGTTCTTGCTTTTGGACGTTTAATGAACAAAGATAAAACAAAACATTCGTGCAGTGGCAGGGAAGGGGTTAAGGCCAGCCGGTGCATCGTGTATGTGTGAGTGTGGGTGAGGGCTTGGGGGGAGGTGGGATCGGGTGGAGTCGAGGAACGTCTTAATCATTAAAGAGTCCTAAATGTCACTGCGAATCAATATCGAAAAAGATAAGCCGTTTCTTGCCGACGGTAATTACAAGTGAGCATGGTTCTACAGGCGTGTACTGACGACAGCGAATATAATCGATGGTCACGCACTGACAGTCAGCGGGTGGCCACTTATAACGAACCAGTAAATTAAAGTTCTGAACCAGCAATTAATATTACTTTGTAAACCTTCGACGGGACCTGCTTGTGACATCTAAGGGGCCGCATAAAACATATACCTATATGTACACATAGGCACCGTACTTGCAAGTGGACTTTGTATCCCATATATCTATATGTACACATTCGCACCGTACTTGCAAGTGGACTTTGTATACATGAAGAAACAAACATGGCATATACGTTGGTATGGTACACGATTTCAGGAAATCAGGCGTAGGTCGAAACTGCACGTGTTTCGACGAAAGCAGTGGATTAAAACCACAGACAAACCTGCGATATCGCATGTTCGTCCGGGCGTTTAATCCACAGTTCGTTTTCGTCGAAGCACGTGCAATTTTAACCTGTTTCAGATGATCCAAACAAGTCTGTTTTCTAAAACTGCTCTCACGGTACCAGGAAAAAATACGTGGAAAGACGAAAGAATCTCTTAGTATACCTGCGTGTAACTTATTATGTCGCCATATCATTTGGTCGCTTTCACCTCTTCTTCACGCCAGCTACGTGGACATGTTCACGAACACTGAATAAATGTGGATGTCATGCGTTTTCGTCTGTGAATTTGGAGGGAATAGCTGGACCTAGCTGTGCTAGGCCGTAAGGTCCAAACGCCAGATCAGAATAAATATGATGGCACAGGACACTGCATGGGGAAGTCTATTATAGTCTCACTTAACCCGTTCAGTGCCGAGAAAATTTGAACACCATCCAACTGCAAGAGGTATAGGTCCTCATGAGCCCCCCGCAGTTGCGGGGGGCTCATGAGGATCTATGCCTCTTGTTGACACCTCTTTGAATCCATGTTCCTGGGACATGCATGTTGTTTTGTTGTTTTTTTTAGTGTCAAATTAACGAAGATCGCAGAAACACAGTCTGCGTTTACCGGCACTGAACAACTCCGCCACCTGGGAATGCACGTGAGAAAGTTCGTACGATAAAAAGATTGTCACACTGATTACCTTCCTCGATCAGGAGTAGCACGCGAAATGTACTCGCCTCTCACGCAATTTTTTTTTTTTTTTTCCCGGCACATATGCCGTTCAGTTTGCGCTAGAGTACTTTTTTGCGTATCGGGTCAGACTGAGTGCATAGTCGGTATAGAGAGTTTTTCGCGTGGGGCGAGTACGGATAGACCTCTGGTAATCGCATTGCACTGATGCTCTAACGGACCCCAAAATACGGGATCTGACAATGTTCAAAGGTAAACACATGCTTTAAGACGGACGAAGACCGCGACGCAGTGGACTCTTTTCAGTCTGTCAGACAAAACACTGAACTGCCGGCTTCAAAAGAAGGCGACGTGGATTAAGTCAAAGCTCATTCCATCGGAAACGGCAGTACGACGGAGAAAGACGGCAGACTGAGGTGGAAATGGACATTAAGTAGATTAGCTCTCTCTCTCTCTCTCTCTCTCTCTGAGAGAGAGAGAGAGAGAGAGAGAGAGAGAGAGAGAGAGACTGGCGTATCTTTTACACCGGTCTGCCAAGCATAACATCCTTGTCGTTAGGGATCAAGTGATGGAATCGATTGTCACAGTTTAACCCCTTCATTGCCACAGGACGCGTATTTTGTTTGGTCATTCAACGACCCAAAAGCCACAACCATCCAGAAAACTGATATGGATACAAATTGTTATCAGCAAGAGGCATAGATCCTCATGAGCCACCGCGACTGCGGGGGCTCATAAGGATCTATGTCTCTTGCAGTTGACTCGCGTTCACTTTTTCGCAGTGAATGGGTTAAGGGCAGTGCTTGATTAGCCTGGTGCACTTAGAGGCACGTAGACAGGCACCACCCTTAAGACAACATATTCAATACATCTTCATGCACCCTTTAACTATCGCAGTTGATCTATCTTTCGGAATTTGCGGCTGAAGTGAAAGACATAAGATTGTACTGGTTGAAATGGCACCGGCTGGCACAGACAGCGAAAATGTGAATAGATGAATATGATACAGCGCAAGGTGGCCGACTCTATCTCCACTTACAGATAGCGAAAGAATCGTCGCATCTAACCCCTTAACTGCGGGGCAAGCCGCCGAACGCTACCCCAGCTGCAAGAGTCTTGACTCCTCATGAGCCCCAGCAGTCGCGGGGCAAGCCGAACGCTACCCCAGCTGCAAGAGTCTTGACTCCTCATGAGCCCCAGCAGTCGCGGGGCAAGCCGAACGCTACCCCAGCTGCAAGAGTCTTGACTCCTCATGAGCCCCAGCAGTCGCGGGGCAAGCCGAACGCTACCCCAGCTGCAAGAGTCTTGACTCCTCATGAGCCCCAGCAGTCGCGGGGCAAGCCGAACGCTACCCCAGCTGCAAGAGTCTTGACTCCTCATGAGCCCCAGCAGTCGCGGGGCAAGCCGAACGCTACCCCAGCTGCAAGAGTCTTGACTCCTCATGAGCCCCAGCAGTCGCGGGGCAAGCCGAACGCTACCCCAGCTGCAAGAGTCTTGACTCCTCATGAGCCCCAGCAGTCGCGGGGCAAGCCGAACGCTACCCCAGCTGCAAGAGTCTTGACTCCTCATGAGCCCCAGCAGTCGCGGGGCAAGCCGAACGCTACCCCAGCTGCAAGAGTCTTGACTCCTCATGAGCCCCAGCAGTCGCGGGGCAAGCCGAACGCTACCCCAGCTGCAAGAGTCTTGACTCCTCATGAGCCCCAGCAGTCGCGGGGCAAGCCGAACGCTACCCCAGCTGCAAGAGTCTTGACTCCTCATGAGCCCCAGCAGTCGCGGGGCAAGCCGAACGCTACCCCAGCTGCAAGAGTCTTGACTCCTCATGAGCCCCAGCAGTCGCGGGGGCTTATGAAGATTTATGTCTCTTGTTAGTCCTATGTTCTTGATGACTAATCATCGCAACAAACAGCGCTGCCGACAGGGTTAGAATAATTTGGGCATTCTGGTGGTGACCTGACAATATTAATAAATTGTGTTGGGGCTGTCTTTTCTAAGCGTGTTTCCTTGGACTATTCTCTCATGTTTGCCCATTTACGTCTGTGTTTTTCACGCGAATGTCGGCCGTCAGTGTGCTGTCGTTTCCGGCGCGCAATTCCTGATCACTCGCAGCACAGGGTTAAAACCAAAGTGATCAGACGTTGATCACCGGCTGTCGTCGGTAAATCGCTTTTGAGTGGTCATTCCTTCATCCCTGGCAATAAACAACAAGATGGGATGAACCATAACCCACAAAGTCCCTTCTATATGCGAGCTGTCCCCGCTGTCAAGGGTCTCTACCTTTCGTCTTTGACCTTCGATTCTGATGTTGAAATGTCTCCTATTGAAAAAACTAGCAGATCTTTTTTTTTTCTTTTTTCTTTTTTGTTCTTTTTTTTTTCCATTGTGAACGATCATGCTGACGCTTGTTGCAAGTGATCTATATTTAGCTCTGATCATAAAACCTTTCTGCCGAACATTCTGATTGTTTTTTTGGGTTTTTTTGGGTTGTTGTTTTTGTCATTGGTTTGTCAAACGTAATTTGCCATGACGTTGTTTTTTGTTTGTTTGGTTTTTTGTGTGTGTGTGTTTTTTTTTTTTACGTAATTTTATATTTTACGTGATATGAGTTTCACTTTTGCTTCAAGACGAGAAAATGGTGACAATACTAGAATTTCACGGTACGATTTCAGTCTTGCTATAATTTGTGTGAAATCAGGTTGACTTTACATGATATACTAAGTACACCCGCCTGCATGCTCTTCTGAGGAAAGCGCGTCGGTGTGTGTCTGTGTGCGTAAGTGCGTGCGTGCACGCGCGCGCGCTCCAAACATCTCCAAGTGGCATAGATCTTCAGGCGCCCTTCTGGGCGCCTGAGGATTTATGCCTCTTGGAGATGCGCGCATATGTGTGTATGTGTGTCTGAGAGAGAGAGAGAGAGAGAGAGAGAGAGAGAGAGAGAGAGAGAGAGAGAGAGAGAGAGAGAGAGAGAGAGAGAATTACGTCATATTTAGAGCATCGCGTCAATGTCTGCGTGTTGACGGAGTTGCTTCTTTTACGTCACCGCCACTGTCTCACTTTCTTCAAAAGTCAATGGTTTTTACTGCTTTAATTTTTTTTTCTGAAAAGAATTATTTTTTTTACTGAAGAAGTTGGAATGGTACAAAGCTGGCTAACGATGTCATCCAGTGTCTTTATCCAAACTAGCTACATTAGTTTCAAGTAAACATGACAAAAATGACGGACCCTAATCTGGGTCAACCGACTTTCTATAAACTGTCCTTTATATCTTCAAGGAGACATCCGGTTACAATATGCTTGGCGGTTCTCTTAGCCACCCCTTGAACACGTATTTTGCCAAGTATCACTGAAGCTTGTGCGTTCAGCAATATCGGAGATTTTCGTGTTTATATACATACGTGCCACACACACACACACACACACACCACACACACACACACACACACACACACACACACACACACACACACACACACACACACACACAGACACACACCAACGGATATATATCAGTTTTGGCTTTGGGCGACGCCTTTGTTAAAAGTAAAGAATATATATATATATATATATATATATATATATATATATATATATATATATATATATATATATATATATATATATTCTTTACTTTTAAACAAAGGCGTATATATATATATATATAATCTGTGTGTGTTGTGTATGTGTGTGTGTGTGTGTGTGTGTGTGTGTGTGTGTGTGTGTGTACACACGCACGCACACACATACATACGCACATACGGCGCTTCGCTCCAAATGTACTTTCAGCAGCGAGGTTGGCATAACTAGACATGACGTAATTTTTAATCTTGTTACTTCAGTTGTCAGAGGTTTAGGCCTGCCCGCCTTTTACAACATGGACATCTATTAAATTCGCCCCAGCGTGACCCGTCCTAAAAAGTCCCTTTTATAAAAACGTAATGTCATTCAGCCTCGGTGAATCGCTTTTGAGTGGTTAAACCTTGCCACTAGACAAAAACGCCTCGTTCCCGATCCCCTTTCATCAAACGTGACTCAGTTGGGGACCCAGCTGTCATCTCCTTTTGAGGAATGGCATTATGTTTTGAAGGGCGCGAGGTAGGGAGTTACCGTCGAGGATGTGCCCATTGTCCTTTCACGTTAACCCTTTGGCTGTGGGTAGCGGTTTTTGTCACGATGATTCCTGCAGGAATAGCAACACCTGACATCCTGCAGGAATAGCAACACCCTGACATCCTGCAGGAATAGCAACACCCTGACATCCTGCAGGAATCATCGCGACAAAAACCGCTACCCACAGCCAAAGGGTTAGAATGATTATGACATTCTGGTGGTAACCTGACCATCATGAACACGTAATGTCACGATGGTCCTAATGTCACTTTTCGCATCGACTTTCACTACAGTTATTAATATTTATATTGGTTTTCCCCCGCCAAGTGACAGTTAACCGGTTGCAAATTGTGCCTCCAGACGTGCCTTATGAATGGTTTATGAATTCTCGGCCGTTTGGAACGGATTTCAGCAGATGAAAACTGATCCATCTTTTTGCATTTTCCGCCGAACAGATACGCTTTATGCTGGCGTATTGAATGGCTTGCCGCAATATGAGCCACACGACGTCGACAGGAAATGAAAGTTTACTTGCACGCCAGGGTTGCCCAGCAACTGCGCCGTGTTTAGACATTGGTACAATGTGAAGAAATAAACACAAGCAGAAAATAATGGAAATAATCGTTTATTTCGTTCGTCCGTTTGTTCGCTTGTTCGTTAGTGAGATTTCGTTTGCAACGAATGCGGACACCCAATCACCAACGAGAGCGGACACCCAATCACCAACGAGAGCGGACACCCAATCACCAACGAATGCGGACACCCAATCACCAACGAGAGCGGACACCCAATCACCAACGAGAGCGGACACCCAATCACCAACGAGAGCGAACACCCAATCACCAACGAATGCGGACACCCAATCACCAACGAGAGCGGACACCCAATCACCAACGAGAGCGGACACCCAATCACCAACGAATGCGGACACCCAATCACCAACGAGAGCGGACACCCAATCACCAACGAGAGCGGACACCCAATCACCAACGAATGCGGACACCCAATCACCAACGAGAGCGGACACCCAATCACCAACGAGAGCGGACACCCAATCACCAACGAGAGCGGACACCCAATCACCAACGAATGCGGACACCCAATCACCAACGAGAGCGGACACCCAATCACCAACGAGAGCGGACCCAATCACCACGAATGCACACCACACCGAGAGCGGACACCCAATCACCAACGAGAGCGGACACCCAATCACCAACGAATGCGGACACCCAATCACCAACGAGAGCGGACACCCAATCACCAACGAGAGCGGACACCCAATCACCAACGAGAGCGGACACCCAATCACCAACGAATGCGGACACCCAATCACCAACGAGAGCGGACACCCAATCACCAACGAGAGCGGACACCCAATCACCAACGAATGCGGACACCCAATCACCAACGAGAGCGGACACCCAATCACCAACGAGAGCGGACACCCAATCACCAACGAGAGCGGACACCCAATCACCAACGAGAGCGGACACCCAATCACCAACGAGAGCGGACACCCAATCACCAACGAGAGCGGACACCCAATCACCAACGAGAGCGGACACCCAATCACCAACGAGAGCGGACACCCAATCACCAACGAGAGCGGACACCCAATCACCAACGAATGCGGACACCCAATCACCAACGAGAGCGGACACCCAATCACCAACGAGAGCGGACACCCAATCACCAACGAATGCGGACACCCAATCACCAACGAGAGCGGACACCCAATCACCAACGAGAGCGGACACCCAATCACCAACGAGAGCGGACACCCAATCACCAACGAATGCGGACACCCAATCACCAACGAGAGCGGACACCCAATCACCAACGAGAGCGGACACCCAATCACCAACGAATGCGGACACCCAATCACCAACGAGAGCGGACACCCAATCACCAACGAGAGCGGACACCCAATCACCAACGAATGCGGACACCCAATCACCAACGAGAGCGGACACCCAATCACCAACGAGAGCGGACACCCAATCACCAACGAGAGCGGACACCCAATCACCAACGAGAGCGGACACCCAATCACCAACGAGAGCGGACACCCAATCACCAACGAGAGCGGACACCCAATCACCAACGAATGCGGACACCCAATCACCAACGAGAGCGGACACCCAATCACCAACGAGAGCGGACACCCAATCACCAACGAGAGCGGACACCCAATCACCAACGAGAGCGGACACCCAATCACCAACGAGAGCGGCGAAGTCACCATAAGCACAGACACCGCTCCAGCCATCTCCAAGAGGCATAGATCATCATGAGCCCCGAGGGTTCATGAGGATCTATGCCTCTTGGAGATGTTTGGAGTGTTGTCTATGCTTATGGTAGAAACTGGTTATCCGCCGTGAGTTCGCTCTCGTTATTCTGAGTCGTTCGTTGCAAACAAAACCTCAAGACAACGAAACCTGTTGTTGCTTTATTGAATTAAAAAAAAAAAAACCCACCTCAAGACAACAGCAATCACCGTTTATGCCAATCAAGGTCACATCCTTTATGCTTATGTTGCTACAAAAGGCAGGGGCGGATCAGTTACCTCGAGGGGGGGAGGGGGGGGGGCTTTTTGTTTGGGACCTTCAGTCTGACACATGAGGTCTCCCCGACGCTAGACCTTGCTTTCAGTGGCCGAAAAATCGAAAAAGGTTGATGATGGTGGTGTGTGTGGGGGAGGGGGGGGGGAGTGGGGGAGGGGCTCTAAACTCCCCAAAAAGGGACTTCGTTATAGCATTTTAAAGAATTCTAGGTCTGGGGAGGGAGGGAGGGGGTCCAGATCCCCTGGAACCCCACCTAGATCCGCCCCGACCTTCAATAACTGAAGACAACTTTCATCTTCTGGTTCACACAAGTTCACGTTGTAAACACACAGTATCGCTTAAGGGCAAAACATTCCAAAACTTACTCACACACAGAAACTTCCCATAAATCATCCAACATAAGGCATTTTCATACGTAAATTTATTGACATTCGCATTCAACTGCCATGAATCATTGCCTTTTTTGCAGTTCTTGTTACAGACATAATTCATGACTTATGAACATGATAATTATCGTGAATATTTCGCTGCCAGTGAAGACATCCGCGTGAAGAGCACAAGTGTAAATGGGACAAAGTTAGGCATCAACAACACAAGACTCACAAGTGACATTCATCCTCATGCGGGGGTTCATGATGATTTAAGTCACTTTCAACTGGTTAGCGTTCGCCTTGGCCCGGCAGTGAAAGGGGTTAACGCTACAGCGACAGACGGCACTAGTTTTCACTCGCCTGGCCCCTCCGTCCACAACAAACACAGATTATCATCACCGGCGCTGGTGAGAACCTGTTTCTTGTTGCCCGAGATGGATTTCATTTTGATATTGAGCCTGGAGGAGGTCACTCGGGTACAATCCGCGCCCGTTAACTCAGTCGAGGCACCCCGCATCAATAGCTGCGGAAGTGTCGTATAGCGTTGCCCCCGGCAACGCTATACGACACTTCCGCTGCTTTGAATGAGTTAAACTCGTGCGTAGTCGGCGGTTCAATCCTTTCACTGCCGGTGGTCGAAGATTGTGTTTCTGATCATACGTGTTCGCTGAACGCCAAAGAGTGCTAGCCGCTCTAGGAACATTGGTACATCTATGCTTCTTGGTGACACCAATACAAGAGGCATATGCCCCCAGCGACTGCGGGGCTCACGAGGATCTATGTCTCACACCAATACAAGAGGCATATGCCCCCAGCGACTGAGGGGCTCACGAGGATCTATGTCTCACACCAATACAAGAGGCATATGCCCCCAGCGACTGCGGGGCTCACGAGGATCTATGCCTCACACCAATACAAGAGGCATATATGCCCCCAGCGACTGCGGGGCTCACGAGGATCTATGTCTCACACCAATACAAGAGGCATATATGCCCCCAGCGACTGAGGGGCTCACGAGGATCTATGTCTCACACCAATACAAGAGGCATATGCCCCCAGCGACTGCGGGGCTCACGAGGATCTATGCCTCACACCAATACAAGAGGCATATATGCCCCCAGCGACTGCGGGGCTCACGAGGATCTATGTCTCACACCAATACAAGAGGCATATGCCCCCAGCGACTGCGGGGCTCACGAGGATCTATGCCTCACACCAATACAAGAGGCATATATGCCCCCAGCGACTGCGGGGCTCACGAGGATCTATGTCTCACACCAATACAAGAGGCATATGCCCCCAGCGACTGCGGGGCTCACGAGGATCTATGCCTCACACCAATACAAGAGGCATATATGCCCCCAGCGACTGCGGGGCTCACGAGGATCTATGTCTCACACCAATACAAGAGGCATATGCCCCCAGCGACTGCGGGGCTCACGAGGATCTATGTCTCACACCAATACAAGAGGCATATATGCCCCCAGCGACTGAGGGGCTCACGAGGATCTATGTCTCACACCAATACAAGAGGCATATGCCCCCAGCGACTGCGGGGCTCACGAGGATCTATGCCTCACACCAATACAAGAGGCATATATGCCCCCAGCGACTGCGGGGCTCACGAGGATCTATGTCTCACACCAATACAAGAGGCATATATGCCCCCAGCGACTGCGGGGCTCACGAGGATCTATGTCTCACACCAATACAAGAGGCATATGCCCCCAGCGACTGCGGGGCTCACGAGGATCTATGTCTCTTGCAGCTGGATCGTGAAGTGGTTGATGAGATGTTCAATCGATCTCGCTTTTTTTTTTTTTCTTTCTTCTGATATACCATTCTCCATTCATCATCGTGATGAAAAAGCCTTGTGACCAATATGGACGGCACCATTATTAACCCATCTTCAGCCTTGACGCAGTACAGCAGGAGATGGGTCGACCATGATAATTCAAGGGTAGTGCCAGATGAGCTTGGCGCCTGTCGGCGCCAAGCTCATCTGGCACTGCCCTTGAATTATCACAGTCGATCCATCTCCTGCAGCTGGTGCATAATCATTAGATGACACCTCCAATATTTGGGAAATACGGCCGTCGGAATGAATGAGTTAAGGCTGAGACGCGGAAGATCGAACGGCCATTCAAGCAAGTTGTTGATTATTCAAGTGTAGGCTACCACAATCTACGGTATTTTAAAATAGTTGTCGTTGTCTGACTTCTTCTTGATTATATACAGTCTACATTTATGCGTAAATAATTGTACTCTTTGTGATGTTTTGTGCACAGCTTGCATTTTTGTGCTCTTCCCTGATGAAGCCACCTACCCCCGCCAAACCCACCCCTGAAAGGAGTCGTGATATTATCGGGTAGGAAACAGGGTGCAGTTGCATGACTGAGCTTAATCATGCGCGAGTCACTAAGCAAGGTGCTCTGCTGTGCCAGTTGCATGAGTAAGCTTAGTCCTGCGCCAGTCACTAAGCAAGGTGCTCCGCTATAGCGGAGCACCTTGCTTAGTGGCTGGCGCAGGACTACGCTCATTCATGTAACTGGCCCCTAGTCTGTTGCGCACTGTGCCGAGGGTGGTAGGAAATCAGGGCGGAATGACAGGGGGCGAAGCAGCGTGGCGTTATAACGCGCCGTCACTTCCGTCAGCACGCCACTAATGAATGAGTCGGGGACGCACTGCTACAGTGCCAGACAGCCTCTCACATCTGCCAGAAGCCACGATTCTCATGAGCCTACGCAGAGTATCCTGTTTTCAATGCCCTGGGCCCATGGGAAACGACTGTTGTTTCTGTGTCAACATTGTGTTTATCACAAGCAAAATAGTCCGGCACACAGTAAAGTTTCACGGAAGATTGCACAGAAGAACTACGCAGAAGAACCCAAGGATGAAAAAAGCACGCTTAGAAAAGACAGTTACAACACAATGTATTAATATTTCGGGTTAAAACCCTTTTTTCAAAATAGACATACAAACACGTACACAATTTAAACGTTAACGTTTTGTGAATAGAAGATGCGATTTGACTTTAATTCTAAAAGAGGATTTGTGCAGCTCAGTACGTCCATTTTGCTTGTTAGGACACCGGCTAGCGTCAAAGAAGTTCGATGCTGGGGGTCGGGGCGGGGGGGGGGGGGGGGGGGGGGGGTGGGTGGGGTCATGTAGTAGAATTGTGATGCGTGATTAGTCGTTTTGGGCTTCTTGGGAATTCGTGAGTGAAATTGTTCATCCTCTCTATTCGTGACAAAGTAATCATCGCGATAGTGAGACCTCGTGAGATATCGTGATTCGTGAAATGTTCCTTGCGTCTCGTTTGAATAGAAATGTACGAGCGGGTCTATCTGAGGAGTACCACCCGTAAACGGCACGCAGAAACTTATAAACATCGTGAAAAAAAAATCCACTGCAGCTTGTGGGTTACGATCTGACTTAACCCCTTCACTGCCGAGAAAATATGAACGCGATCTAACTGCAAGAGGCATAGATCCTCACGAGCCCCCGCCACTGTCGGGGCTCATGAGGATCTATGCCTCTTGCTGAGACCACTTTGTATCCAAGTTCTGTGGACAGTCGTGGCTTGTGCTCGTTCAGTAACCACAGATTTCAGAAACAAAACGTAGTCCGTGGCAGGGAAGGGATTAAACCTATAGCGTCACTACAACCCACACAAAAACCCTCCAGATTTAACTCAGTCCTTCAGCCAACCCCTCCATCTGTCTGCATCGATTCTCATGAACTCTAAGGTTAACCCTTTTAGCCCCAAGGCCGCGTTTCCCAACTGTTGGAAGTGTCACATAACAACTATGTTCCATTTGCAGGAGATGGATCGACCATGACAATTCAGTCAAGGGTAGTGCCAGATTAGTTTGGCGCCGTCAGGCGCCAAGCTAATCTGGCACTACCCTTGAATTATCATAGTCGATCCATTTCTGCGGTAGTGCGTCGGGGCTAAATGGGTTAATCAAAATGGAAGCTTCATCGGTGCAAGCTGGGATTAGCCGCACTTATAGTTCTGCTTCCAAGGCGGCATTAGACGGACATGGGGGTTTGTACAGATTATCACTGTGACAACAGAACTTTATCGGCATCAAGAAGAATGGTTGGTGGCTTCACATCTTTTGTCCACCGCGAAGGTGATTTCGAAGATAGAGCACCTAATAGGGTCTGAGTAATGTTTTTTTTTATTTATTTTTTTTACCCCAACTCGCGACCTGTCGGACGAATGGAATGATTCTGGACCTTATAGTCTGGCTGTCAGGTTTGCAATCACAGGCCATAACATCATATTCAAACCCCTTCACTGCCTGTGGGTGCAGATTGGTGTTTCGAAACATGGGTACAAAGTGGTTTCAGCAAGAGGTATAGATCCTCATGAGCCCCGTATCTGCGGGGGCTCATGAGGATCTATACCTCTTGCAGTTGGGTGGTGTTCAGCCGCTCGGCAATTAAGGGGATACATTTTGCAGATGGCCTTTCCCCGCTGTTTTTCTTGTAGGCCTGTAATATATATTATATTTCCAGCGTAGCTCTTTGAGCCTTCAAGTTTTGGGATACTACTGACTCGCACGGCTGACTGCTACGAAGACGTGAAAAACTGGATGACAGCAAACAAGCTGAAACTGAATGACGACAAAACCGAAGCCATGCTGGTAGGCACTCGCCAGAAACTTTCCCAGCTCCCTCCCTCCCTCCACCTTCAACTTGACAGCACCCACATCTCACTCTCTGACTCGGCCAAAAATCTCGGCGTTTTCCTCGATTCCTCTCTTTCCATGACCAGCTTCGTCTCCGAAGCTGCCACCAAACTTGCTGTCTCTCTCTCATCCTATCTCGCATCGACTACTGCAACTCTCTCCTTTCCGGCCTCCCTCACTCCACCACTTTCACTCTCATCCAGCGCGTCCAGAACAATGCTGCCCGCCTCGTCCTCAGAAAGAAAAAATCCGACCACATCACTCCCCTGCTCAAACTCCTTCACTGGCTTCCCATCCCCCAACGCATCCAATACAAGATTCTGTCTCTCTGCTACAAATCCCTGAACAACTGCGCTCCCGCCTATCTCTCAAACTTACTTACCCCTACACTCCTCCCCGCTCCCTCCGCTCCGCCTCCGACCCTCTCCGCCTCCACGTCCCCCGCACCAAACTCAGCACTTTCGGCCCCGGCTCCTTCTCAGTATACGGTCCATCCACTTGGAACACTCTCCCACTCTCTCTCCGTCAGAAACATTCTCTCTCCTCTTTCCAGTCCGCCTTCAAAACTCACCTCTTTCAACATTTCTAGCACTATAACATCACCACACTCCCCACCCTAAGCAGACTGTCGTAATGTATTTCACTATTTGTGGTACGTGAGTCGTTGTCTAAAGCGTGCGCGAGTTGTGAGTGCGCGCTTAGAGTTATAATTATTATAAGATAAGCGTAATTATTATTATTATTATTTATTATTATTTTTGTACGGGGTGTTGCGGGTTATGCGAGTGATTCCAGTTTCTTATTATATCTGGAACACTCTTGTTCCAGACATATTGCCGGCAGTGCATAACTGTGCATTACTTATAGCTCCGCTCTTCTTACAGACAAGGACATCCAACTCAATGGTGAAACCCATGTGACTTGTATCGATTGCTGACTGTAACCGGCTGCATTGCTACGACAGCGGCGACACCGGCAGTTTATACAGTAACGACACGACGACGGTGAGACAGGTATGTGTGGGGATTATGGGTTGAATTGCACGTAATTTCAGGAGCAGATGTCGGGGGTGGAGGCGAGGTGTGGGGGGGGGGGAGGGGGGAGTAATAAGGGGAAACATTCTACAATCTACTTCACTTATAACAAGGTCGGATATAACGCAAATCGGATATAACAACACTGAGCTCCCGACAGCACTCTTTGTATGTAAATTTCTTCGCTTATAACAAACTTCGGCTATAACAACAAGAAGAACTTGGTGCCCGCCTGACAATTTGTTATATCCGAGGTTTACTGTGCAAATCAAAGTCACCTCGTTGTAAATCTTTTAAACTGAGTCTATAGCAGTGCCGCCTCTCTTGTCGCCTCATCCCTCCCCCCCCTCCTCCTGGTCCGAAGCAAGAAGTTGGACCCCCCCCCCCCACCCCCCACCCCTTGGGAGGTAATTGATCCGCCCTTGAATTTGCAATTTGTCATAGTCCTGGCAGCTTTGTTTCAGCTATTTTCAGCCCCACAAAAAAAATCTGTGCAGTGCAGAGGGAAAGTTGATTGGCAGTTGCTGGCTTGGAAAAAAGTTTCCCAACTGACTGATGACTCCCGTGTGGTACGTGTGGCACCCCCGCCCCCCTCCCCCCCCCCCCAACTCATCTACACCACACAGGTCGCATCTCCCTCCCCCCGCCCCCCCCAACTCATCTACACCACACAGGTCGCATCTCCCTCCCCCCGCCCCCCCCCCCCCAACTCATCTACACCACACAGGTCGCATCTCCCCCCCCCCCCCCACAACTCATCTACACCACACAGGTCGCATCTCCTCCCCCCCCCCCCCAACTCATCTACACCACACAGGTCGCATCTCCCCCCCCCCAACTCATCTACACCACACAGGTCGCATCTCCCCCCCCCCCCCAACTCATCTACACCACACAGGTCGCATCTCCCCCCCCCCAACTCATCTACACCACACAGGTCGCATCTCCCCCCCCCCCGAACTCATCTACACCACACAGGTCGCATCTCCCCCCCCCCCCCAACTCATCTACACCACACAGGTCGCATCCCCCTCCTCCCGCCCCCCCCCCAACTCATCTACACCACACAGGTCGCATCTCCCCCCCCCCCCCAACTCATCTACACCACACAGGTCGCATCTCCCCCCCCCCCCAAACTCATCTACACCACACAGGTCGCATCTCCCCCCCCCCCAACTCATCTACACCACACAGGTCGCATCTCCCTCCCCCCAACTCATCTACACCACACAGGTCGCATCTCCCGCCCCCCCCCCGCCCCCCCCCCCCAACTCATCTACACCACACAGGTCGCATCTCCCCCCCCCCCAACTCATCTACACCACACAGGTCGCATCCCCCCCCCCCAACTCATCTACACCACACAGGTCGCATCTCCCCCCCCCCCCCGCCCCCCCCCCCCCCCGCCCCCCTCCCCCAACTCATCTACACCACACAGGTCGCATCTCCCCCCCCCCCCAACTCATCTACACCACACAGGTCGCATCTCCCCCCCCCCCAAACTCATCTACACCACACAGGTCGCATCTCCCTCCCCCCCCCCCCCCCCCCAACTCATCTACACCACACAGGTCGCATCTCGTACCGTTTGCGGGTGTACTCCCCAGATAGACTCGCAAATAGTACTGGATCCTAACCGCTCCACATGCAAGAGAATACATTCAGTCTTCGGGGACTCATGAGGATCCATGCCACTCGCTAACCGACATCAGCGTCCTCCGATTGAGGAAAACTAATGATCAGTGTACACAATAATTACACTTCTATTCGAATGAGATGCGAAGCGTCTCATTCAAATAGAAGTGTACTTGTTGTGTACTCCCCGAGTGGGCCTATCTGGAGAGTACACTCGCAAATAGTACTGGATCCTAACCGCTCCACATGCAAGAGAATACATTCAGCCTTCGGGGGACTCATGAGGATCCATGCCACTCGCTAACCGACATCAGCGTCCTCCGATTGAGGAAAACTAACGAGTGTCCAAGTGAAACCTGCGACAAACTGCTGGTGTCACACGGAGCCCGAGTCGCCCGTCACCAAGTGAACAGCCGGTGTGGCCGCTATACTACGCCGGGCGCGCGGTCTGGCACTTCCCTGTTATCTTGATGCTGCTAGCTCTCTTTTCTTGTATCTGATGCTCGCTGTGCCTCCAGCATCTGTCTCTAGTCACTCATTCACCAAACACCTTGTCGTGCGACTGTCGTGAGACGTACACCACGTGCTTCCAATCGATGACACCGAGCCGCTCGTGCAGAGAGCACCTGTAAATCACGTGCGGTCACCGTAGCCTGGCGTAGAGCACATCAAGCTGGATCCAGGGTCAATTGATACCTGGAAGATCAGCGAAAGAGGGTCAACATCTGTAATGCGCTCAGAAGAAAAATGGAGAAAAATGAAACCACGTTACGGTACACACGATTAGAGGACAGCCACCTTGGAAGATAGCACACAGGTGACATACCTGTCATTGTCCACGCCTTGCTTACAGAAGACTGACACCTGTAAACGGCGTGTGTCCTGACCGGGGTGAGGTAGAGAGGTAACACCCGTTGAACCGGACACTGCAGGGACCGGGGACAGTCCATGGTGCTCTCTGGTCTGACTTCGTCTAACCGTAAGTTCCTGTGATTGGTTTCCGTGTTTGTTAGCTCATTCAAGGCGCCCCGCATCACTAGCTGTGGAAGTGTCGTATAGCGTTGCTGGAGACAACACTATACGACGCTTCCGCAGCTAGTGATGCGGGGCGCCTTGGATGAGTTAAGGCAGTGATGGGTGTATTCAGTTACCACCAACAACCCCAACAGGCCTGCTCTTGTACATGTTTGGATATGGTCTTTATATTCATATTTATATTTTTATGTTATATTTACGCTTCTTATTGTTTGGGTTTTTCACTAGGAAGAAAGATAATGGTGATGATCGTCATTATCATCATATCCATCATCATCGTCATCATTGTCCCAAAAGATGATTATGTGGATATGACTACACAAAGGTCTGCATTAATAAAAACGTAAAGCTGCAACGAAATTATGGCTTTTGGCCACATCGAGACCGTTGTCGCCAGAATAATCCAGACGCTTCCGGCGCTAACGTTAATAGCGAGAGTTGAGACCAAAGCCATAATTTCGTCGCAGCTCACAACAGCGAATTTGTCTCGATTCTCCAACACTAAATTCAATAAATCGCAACACATATTTGAGAACGAACGTCGAAAACAGTGCACCCAACTTCGGTTCGCTTGCAATCATGCCAACGGTACATTTGCACTGCAACATGAACATTTTGGAAAGCACGAGGTCTTCTTAGTGGGACATTTTGTTGGTTTGCGTTTAACTCCTTCCCTGCCACTGTACGTAAATTGTTGTTTCTAAAATCCTTGTTCATTCAACACCAAAAGCCAAAACGGTCCAGGAAGCATGGATACAGTTGGTCTCAGCAAGAGACATAGATCCTCATGAGCCTCCGCAGTCCCGGAGGGCTCATGAGGATCTGTGTCTTTCGCAGTTGGATCCTGTTTACTTTTAATCGGCAGTGAAGGGGTTAATAGCAATTCCCTTGGTGAATGATCTATGCAACCGTTTAGCGAACGATATAGTATTTTTCAGATCTACTTTTCCGGCGCTACCCCGGCGAGTGAGGCCGCACTAGCGAGGTACTGACCCCCGTAGCAACACGTCTTCGGGCCCACGACGGCCGCAGTGGGCCCACGCACAACCGTGCACTCCGACTGCCGTGGGCCTGAGGACCTGTGCTTACTGGCGAATTCGCAGAGCCGTTCATCGCGATTCACTTTGCTAAAGACATCCACCCCCCTCACCACCACCACCACCACTACCACCACCCACCCACCCACCAAAATATACAAAGGTTGAAAGGTCGACATTTATGCTAGATCTTTTAAACCTGATGTGCCTAAACCTGTTTAAATCCTCTTTCCAAGTGTGCAAACTGCGTTATTATCTTTCGGCTGTTAACTCGTGCATAACTTTACGATGCATTGAACGCGGAAAATAACGCGTTTTGCAGGATTGGAAAGAGATTCAAACAGTGAATTAGGATATCTAATACTATCATCTATCATTCCCCCCCCCTCCCCCCCCCCCTCCGGGAATAATAGAAAGCAACCTAGGAAGGTCTTGTGAGGGGGGCCGGGGGGGGGGGGGGGGCGGGAATATGTGTTGCACGCACATATCCCAATGCGCAAAAGGCCATCGTGTCCACATCGGCCACCGTTGGCCCGCCCACAGTCGAGTGCTTTGTCGCCGTGTAGGCCAGTGTCATTGAGACCTGATTTCGTATGCCCACTTTCCTCTCGTCTTTGCCGCGCTCATGTGACGTTTATTTTAACCCCGTGACTGCCGAGAAAAAAGTGAACAACGATCCAACAGCAAGACATAGATCCTCATGAGCCCATGCGATTGCGGGGGCTCATGAGGATCATGCCTCTTGCTGAGACCAATTTGTATCCATGTTTTCCCTGACGGCGTTGGTTTTTGGTCGTAGACTGAACCAAGATTTCAGAAACAAAAATGTACGTACAGCGTATGTACAGTGGCAGGGAAGGGGTTAATGGAGACAGAGACAGCGTATCTTTACCTTATTCATATGATTTGTTATATGGGTCACTCTCTATAGCTTCCTGCCAAAAGTGTGACATTGACCACAAAAAATCAAATACCTCTAAATTTTATTTTGTTCGTGTTTCTTGTAAATAAAGATTTAAATCATCAGTTTATGCACACACACACACAAAAAAGTAAAAACATTAAAAAATAAATATTTGCATTCATGCATTTGCATGTTTTTGTGAGGTAGTAAAGATGCGACCGTCCAAAGCAACATTTGGAAGTATGAAGGAAACCAAATTCATTCGAGCTTCGTTCTCTCTCTCCGAACCTATTTCAGACTGACAGAGTGCCGGCACTACTAGCCTTCCGCTGACAACCGGAATCTATTCATAAGCAACATAGTTCGTGGATTGTAGGTTTTATATCGTAAAATGCTAAACAAATGTAGTCCAACGTAACAGCGAAAACAGGAAGCGATCGTCGATTACCATTTTAAATCCGGAAAAAAGTATGCATTTGTTTCATTCACAATTTAATCACGACCTACACGTTTCTCACACATCTCCCAAGGCCTCAGGATAAACATTGTTCTGTCTTCATACGTGTAGTGAAAAGAAGCGGTGCCTGTTGGTTGACATGTGTGGTGGAAACACGCTTTACGATGCCGGGACGGCTGTCATACTCACTGGCCAAAAACGCAAAGTATCGGAATTAATTTGTTGAGAAATATATCACACACTCACTTCAGTTCACAAACAGCAGAAAACAACGGGTTTCAGTAGACTGTTTATTGAAACTCAATCAGATTTGGTACATGAAAAGAGAAAGGGTCTCAATGCTTGTCACATTTCCATGCGCCATCGGCAACCTTTTGACATTTCAGGCGTAAAAACGTTAACAAAGACGTATTTTGAAGTTAATTTTATTTCAGTTCATAGTCTTTTCAATTTACAACAGATCGGTGTCAGCAACACAGTCGATCGGTAGGAAAGGTTTACAAAAACACTCATCTGAAAGTATGTCCCTCTGTGGTACACAGCTTTGAAGAGTGACTTATATGATAACTTACTGGGAGCGGTGTAGCAGGCCTATAAAATGGGTTTGCACTATTATTCTCTTTCCTTAATCGTGTATTCGACACGGACGGAAATGTTCATAGTTACAAGTAGTTCGTATACTGGAAATCCGAATCATCACTGGCGACAACTCAGACAGGTTTGCTTTTTATAGCATGTCTGTTGAAAATGTATGGTAAAGCAAAGCGGCGCAGTCGCAGTGCACCTGAATTGATCAGTGTTCAGGTAGTAAGTGCTCCGCAAACAATAGCTTTCCATGTCCCCCATAACCCGCCCGTTAGGGCCATCCGTCCATTATGACTCCGGTTTCGTGGACGCTAAACTCCGAACAAACCAACCAAGATATGCAGATGCAAGCTGTGTGTACTGGGTTTCTGCTGAAACTTTGGCTTCGTGTGCGTGCGTGCGTGCAAGAGTGTGTGTTGCGACGGGGCGGTAAATCACGTGACAGTAGCCATACCTAAGCGCGTTGGTTTTTTAAAAAGTCTCCCCTCCCCTAAAAGTGTCCCCTCACACTCACGACCACTCCCCCAATCCCCTTTTTCTCGTTTGGACTTAACCCTTGGCTGTCGGTAGCGGTTTTTGTCGCGATGATTCCTGCAGGAATATCAACACCCTGACATCCTGCAGGAATCATCGCGACAAAACACGCTACCGACAGCCAAAGGGTTAGTGGTTTCCAGATTCACCGTCACCCCACTCCCCTTACGGCTCACATGCCCATCCCCTTGTGTAATGCCTGTGTAAGGTGATGGCTTCTCGTGAAATCTGCCCGCAAGCTTCTCACCACTTCCCGGATCGCCGGACGCGCAATATTCGCGTTCTGAAAACAGATCCGGTTACAACCCGTTTTTCTTCACTTTTTCTTTTTCAAACTGGCGATATCTGTATTAGTGGGGCCTTGAGCAGGCGGCTCCTGCTGGTTGCAGAAGCCGGTCACCGGTTTATATGTCTGATTGATATGTATTTTGTTTACAATACCATAAGCCTGTAACCTGTATAATTTCAGAGGCGTGTGCTAATACTTAAAAGATAAATAGATCTACTTTCTGGAATTCCATGCATTACAACACTGTCCCAAAAACTGTGCAGCATTTGATGTAAATTGATATTGCCTCTGTGATTGAGTCTCGCCTTTGTGTTGTAATAGATCGGCTTAGGTTTAGTCATTTCACATGGCCCATAGATGTCTATGCGCGAGTCACGCCAGCGTTTTTTCGTCACGCTCACAGGATCACAAGAAGTACTTTTGATAGACCATGAATGTGGGGGGGGGGGGGGGGGCATCTGTTACCACTGACAAAACTGTTGACGTTCCGTGCATCAACAAATCCTGGAGTTGTACCCTTGCCTGGATCTCCGTCGAGATTGTTGTAGCCTGGCCCGGATCTCCGCCGTCTTCTCTTATTGGTACAGACGGTCGTCTGGGTTACGTCTTCCGCATTTAGAGGAACAATCCGGTGAGATGATACAGCACACCCAGAAAGCAGAGTTGCTCGATCTCCCATCAGTGAGCCTTATACTGATGACCCAGGCGGGTGCCAACTGGGGCAGATGCCAGTCCGCGCTAAGAGTCAGGGCCCAGATGCATGACCGTGTGAGCCTAGTCCTGCGCCAGCCACTAAGCAAGGTGCTCCGCTATAGCGGAGCACCTTGCTTAGTGGCTGGCGCAGGACTTAGCTATAGTGGAGCACCTTGCATAGTGACCGGCGCAGGACTAAGCTCACTCATACAACTGGCCCCTGGGCTGTCGCTCGTGTGTCTATAGATTCCCTGCAGTGCTGTTGATGCTGTGGTTTCTACCTTGGCACTGAGGTGTTGAAAGTCTCACAGTGACACAGATCTCTCTAGCTCCCAGATGTCTAAGAGGGACGACCATGACAGCTCACAGCGTCAAACTAATCATGTTTGCATCTCCCGGTTATTGTGAAAAATATTGCTTAGATATGGGTTTAAGTAGCATTTTAATTGAGCGGTTGTAACATGTTCCAGGGCAAGGTAGATGTGCCGGCACGGTGTAAGTCTGGGCTGTGTGGAGCCTGCGGGTTGAAATCTCATTTCCGCTGCTGGGCCGCCAATCGATGGCAACTTGCGAAAGTGCACGGTGTGGTATGTCTCACTGTCAGTGCCTCCACACACGCAAACACTGCACTTTGTCTTCACCGTATTATCGCGGCCGTAAAGACCACGCCAAGTGCAGCAGATGGTAGTGAAAGGCTGAGTTGATGTACTGCAGGATCTGATTCATTTTTCTTTATTTTTACCTTATTTTGTGGTAACCTCATTCTCACTCGCGGAAACTGCAGCACTGAAATGACTCGAAAAACGGATTTATTGTTTGGGTCTTTTTCTGTTATAAATCTTCGTATACTGTCACTTGTAGACAGGCCAAGCGACTCTCCCATTCTCAAATAAATAAATAAATAAATAGATAAATGAGAGAGAGAGAGAGAGAGAGAGAGAGAGAGAGAGAGAGAGAGAGAGAGAGAGAGAGAGAGAGAGAGAGAGAGAGAGAGAGAGAGAGAGAGAGAGGCGTTAGGGCTTTAGGGATTGTTGTTACGGGTTGTTGTTATTATTGCTGCTGTTTTTCACCACGAAGGTGACTGATTTCAAAGACGGAGCACCGAGAAGGTTCTAAACAAATTTCGACCCCAGCTGGGTACGAACCCGCGACGACCTTTTCGGACGAAAGTCGAACGCTTTACCACCTGAGCTGCTAAACACCTCGACTCAAGCTCTCAAAGCCCCGGCCCCCGAGAGCATAACTAGACGTGGCTGTGACTCAGTGTGAGTGTGAGTCGCGAGATCCGTCTAGAAATGATAACACACAAACACTGACTCCACTTCTATACTGACGAGCAAAAGAAATGCGACACTTGTGTCATAAAGTGAACATCAACGATGATTCCAAAATGTCGCATTTCCTTTGCTCGTCAATATATATTTTATAGAACCTTTCGGCATAACTGGAATCTGATCACCCAGACTTAAGTGACGTCGTGCGTGAATCGTGCTTGCACAGGTAAACAATGAGCGTGGATTAGCGGTTCCTTTGACCGCCGGTTCGCTTTGTTTAGGCGTGTGTCCGGAAAAAAATCATGAACCTCTTGCGTGTCTGTAGCGGTTTTTTTTTTTTTTTTTTTTGTCGCGATGCGGATCGCGACAAAAACCGCTACGTACACGCAAAGGGTTAAGTCAAGGCTGAAAAAATAAAGTGTTTTCCATTACCGGTAGGTAAAAACAGCTAGTGAATGATGCTAGCGCAGCATGAGAACATTTCTGTGTTGTTATGTCGAAAGGCGATCAGTATTAGCGGGAGATCAAGCAAAGGCGTCAGTTACCCAGGCAAAAAGACGGGCTTGTTTTTATACTAGACAGTTTGTCCGTTGAAAGGTCCTAGTAAAGCAGAAGCGGGACAGCTGCAGTGTGCCTGAATTGGTCAGTTTTCAGGTCGTAATGCAGAGGCAATAGGTCCTCCATAACCTGCCCCTCAGGGCCGTCCGTTAACTCATTCTACCCCAACACCGAGATCCCCAAATGTTGCCGTTGTTCTCTGAAGACTGCATTGTAGTGCAGGACACAGATCGACCATGATAGTTCAAGGGTGATGCCAGAATAGCTTGGCGCCCATAGGCGCCAAGCTATTCTGACATCACCCTTGAACTATCATGGTCGATCCGTATCTTGCTGTGGTGGGTCTGGGGTAGAATGCACTACAGCAGGAGATGGATCGAACATGATACAGTGTAATTCGAGGGTAGTGCCAGATTAGTTTGGCGCCATCAGACGCAAGGCTAATATGGCACTACCATCGAATTATCATGGTCGATCCTTCTTTGGTAACTGGCACACAGTCGTTAGGTGACACTGCCAAAATTGGGGAAATGCGGCCTGTGGGTTAAATGGGTTAAACCTCGAACTAGTCAAAGTCGTCAAAGTTAATTTGTCAATACTCTTAAACTGTCACGGTCGATTCGCAAAAGGTGTCTCTCACGATTGCAAGTGTTGTAACACATTACATTCAGCCCTGACACACCACAACAAGATATGGATCGACCATGATCGTTCAAGGATGGTGCCATGATAGCTTGGCGCCTATAGGCGCCAAGCTATTCTGGCACCACCCTTGAACGACCATGGTCGATCTGTCACCTGGATTGTAATGCAGTCTTCTGGGGACAAACAATCCCAAATTTAGGGATGTCGACCTCAGGGCACAATAAGTTAAAACCGTCTGCGCTGTGGGTTGTGGAGGACATCATCTGTCGGTGTCTGTCATTTTGCATCCGGCCACAGACTGAACAGAGCAAACATTTCACTGACGTCTCAGTCCTCTCTGTCCTGCAGTTGCTTATAGATGACTGGAATACTGTATGCGCAGCTCTCTGTGTCTTACAGATACATTAAATTAACCCAGCTGAAACAATCGACCGCTGGGGCCAGTTGAACTAGTGAGATTTGTCCTGCGCCAGCGACTAAGCAAGGTGCTCCGCGGTAGTGGAGTACCTTGCTTAGTGGCTGGCGCAGGAGTAAGCTCACTCACGCAACTGGATACTGTTGCATTGTTTATTTCGTGCCATCACCGAAATGATGGTCTATACTGTCCGTGTGACTTGTGATCTCGCAAATACAAAACTTCATCCAGCTGATGGGTCTGTCACTCTTTGACCACAAACGCAGGCGCTTCAGACTATCTGTCACTTTGAAACTGTGCAAGACAAACTGACTGTCGACGGTGACATTATATACAGTGGAAAATACTCAAATTTATAAAGGCATGTATTTCATTCCAATGTTGCGGTCTAATGTGTCACTCCGAGACATTGTTTTAGAGTGCGAACTGTTGGATGCGAAGGCAATTTTTCAGTCTTATTTGTTTATATGTCTCAATAAGCTGTTGGGCGCATGCACGAAAGATCCGCTCGTCCTATTAGAACCAGAACCTGATAATCTCAAAAAAGGTCGTTTTGAGAAAATCTCAGTCAAAGTTTTGATGCGCGCCCATACATCTGCTATCGCGCGTACGAAGCTGCAAACGGGTGTAAATGTTCATAGTGGTTAGAAATACCATCCCCAGTGACGCCTAGTGGATACCAACATCAGATGTTTCACAACAAGAATTTAGAATAGATTTATAATAATTTATAATTTATAATGTTTTGGCATAAAATTGCACTGTGAGATAGCAAGATGCTATATTATGCCAGAACCGAATATTGGCCAGTATATGGTTCTGGCTGTAAACATCGCATACAGGTTGTTCATTTTTTTAATCATGCCAAAACCGTATATAACGCCAATAGTTTGCTTTGCCTCCTACGAAATCGAGGCAAAATGACAAAACATTTTAGGCAATAACCGCATACATGACGAATGCATGTTTTGCCGTAATAAATAGCGAGGCAAAATGACAAAAAAATATTAGGCAATAACCGCATACGTGACAAATGCATGTTTTTACCATAATAAATAGCGAGGAAAATGTGCATAGATTGTGTGCAAAACCGTTTATCTTGAGATGTACAAGATTAAAACTGAGTAATAAAGTGTTTCCTTTTAACTGAAGCTGTTCATTTCTGGCAGATTTCACTGTTTTACAATCAAACGAAAGCAGTCAAGTGTGTAAAAAAGCGTTCCTAGTAGCAGTACTGCAAAATCTGCCTTTATGTCCGTCTACATGTCTGTCTCTCTTTCTCTCACAAACGCATGCTCACACACACAGAAGCATATGCACGCACGCATAAGTATGCACACACACAGACATACCATCATGAAGGCAAACACACCTTTCAGTCTATTAACCGTTCATTTATTATTAAGTGGTATCGTCTCACAAATTTCCACCCACAACATTTTCAGGACGTGCATCCGTAAAGTATTAATTTGTTAAATGTGTTTTATCAACTGTATGTCTATGAACAAACTGTTGTTTCACATTTGTGAAAATTCATGGTATTATACTAGTACTAGTACTGATAACGGCAGTCTTGAAAAGACGTGTATGGATAAAGAATACAACACATAACATATATATATATATATATATATATATATATATATATATATATATATATATATATATATATATACTAGTACTGGTACTGATAACGGCAGTCTTGGAAAAGACGTGCATGGATAAAGAATATACCACATAACATGCAAAGCATGAATCTGTGTGTGCAAATGTGGTTGTTGTGTACTTTCCATCTCATTGTATGGACACAGAAAATAAAAGAACGATCAAACCTCAAAGCAATGCATCATTTTAAAACTGTGTCATAAGTGTAGACCTACTGGTACATCGTCAGTTTACGTTGTCCAATATATTCACATAAACAGAGAAAACAATTGTTTTATGTGATTCATTATTACAGTTTTCCAAGCTGTTTTTCTCTGTGTATGCAACAATGAATCACATAACATCATAACGATAAAACATCATACGAATCTAAGCGTCTAAATTGTATGTGAATGCTGTGTTTTAAAATATGCCATCAAAGTCATCTGCTTGGTCACAGAAGAACAAAATGGCAGCACTGTCATCAAGTCAGTAACAGAGACAAACAAATAAACAGATTAGTCATCATCTGTAGCATTTTCATCCTCAACGTCTGATTCTGGGAGACGGTCTGGAACAGACTTGTTGTTTTGCAGATTCTCATACTTAGCTAAGGCAGTCTCTTGGAACCACCCCTGAGCGACAGAGGTCAAGCAGATCTTCTTGTCAGCGATAGTTATTCTGGCAGAGTAGTGGTTAGGAAGAATGTCATCAAAGGAGATGCACTTTGCCGACTTTCTGCGACTAGTTCTTCTGATCTTCAGTATCTTGAAGTCTTCAAACATTCTGTACTTGTAATAAAAGGTGTCTGGCTCTGTCTTCATGAGCCATTTGATGCCCATCCAGTTGACCCGTTCTCCTTTCATCTGTGTGTTTCTAAGATGTCTACTTGCCACTTCTTTAAAGTCATATGTGTCTTCATGTGTGAGTGGAATGAGCAGGTAGGGAGCTGTGGCTCGCGATGTCTGTCGGATAGTATGCCACAGGTTCGGGACACTGATGGTAGCTGTTGCTTTTGCTCTTTAAATTGTGGAGTGCTTAGCATCGCACTCCATCTGAGTGTGCCCTGGCTCTAGGAATTTCTGGGCAATCATCTCAGTGTGGTTGATGGTCTGGACAGCAAGATGGAGAGCTGTGGCCACAAACTGATTTCTTTTTTGACCACCACATGTGTCTGAATATAAGATGACATGCTTGACACATACAGGCAGTGACTGAAGGTAGAGCAGGTGGCATGTGCCCACTTCACACGATCTTTTCTGACCCTCGGTTTCATTCCAGATGTAGCAGCATCCGTGTTTGTCCTCGAGTGAAAACAAAAGTCAGGTTATAAACTGCAAGTTTGCGTTTGTAGTATGCTGTGCTGACCTTCGAAAGGGGAGTTGACAGCACTGCCTGCATATCAAACGTTGCTACATGTACACCTGGGTCGGCTCTGGCTGCTTTTTTGTCGTCGTCTTTTTCTTTTCTAGCCTCCTTCTTCCTCTCTTGGTGTTTTCTGTACTCCTCGTTTGCATTCTCGGTCACGCTACCCTACTTCTGATCATTCATGAACTTTGTGCACGTGACGCACAAGTATTTTTTTCGGCTTATGGAACCCATAATTGTAGTCCGAAACAAAGACGTCTGGGTAATATGTGCTGGATACAACAGGCCTGCCTTTGTCAGTACATTGTTCCAGGTACAGCTGGTACATTTTGTTGACCGAACGTTCTGGGTCAAGGTACTCTCTTGCCGTTCCTTTTCGACAGTAGTGTGACTCCACTGCTGGAAATGATTCAATGTGCTCTTTTACTTCTACCCGTTGATGCGCCGGCACTTTGTTACTAGGGGCCTACCTCCCTCTGTTCTCTTGTCCGGTGAAGGCTCCGTCTTTGCTGTTTTCAATGGCATGTTGTATGTAGAAATGAGTGATATCCAGGGTCTTCATGAAGAATGCTTTGCAGACAAGAATTTGCTTGTCGTCCACAGTAAAACTGAAATGTCGCTGAATATTTCGTGTTTTCTTGATTGATTTCTTGTCTTTGTCCAGGTAAGTTCTTGTTTCTTCTTCTTCACTGTGCTGCCTTTTGTAACTGGACAGCATGTAAAAACTCCGAAAGATGCCTTCCCGCATGCTTTCATTTATTTCTTCTGTGCACTTGCGCTTGCGCTTGCACTTGGAGCAGTCAACCGGCTTGACTGCCCTCTTTCTCTGTATCTTTCCTTTGCTTGTACAGTACTCCTGGCCAGCAAGCTTCAATCTCTTTCGGACGTTTTTATTCCATTGTGAAGGATACGCAGTTGCTTTTCTATCCCACTTTCTTTTTGGTGGTGTTATAAAAAAAAAGAAGTCTGCCTGTGCCGGCTTCCGTCTGTCACTTTTGTTTGGGTTTCGTGGTGAGAAGTTTGGGCTGAAGCTGGAGGTGGGTGGTTGGAGCAGTCATTTGGCAGATCATCATTTGGCTTCGACCGTGACTGCTGCATCAGAAGGTTTATTCTCCGTCATATTACAAAACGCTGCACGTGCACACTTGCACACATCCATCTTAATGCTCAGGCAAACTGGGCGGAACAAAGAGAACCAGGGATATGGGGTTGAATATATCAGACGCAACCAGACTTGGGTGTATATCGATGATTGGCCTGGACTTTCTGCTGTGAAATATCCTGACCCTTCTTCTGGTGATATTTGCCAGGGCCATTCGGAACAGGTCATTTGCATCGGCGCTCCAAACTCCAGACTTGTACAGCGCCTGTAAGCTACCTAAAGCATCTAGGTACCGATCATTCTCAGATTCTGCTGTTTATGAGGAAAAAAAATCAAAGTAGGCAAAAAAATGTTCTTCGATAAAAGTGCAGAGAATATGTCTAAGAGACTTAGCATCCAGAAAATTGACATGATACAGTGCTGCATTAAAAAAAAGTTCCCATTACCATAGACTGGTTTGCGTTCAAGAGAATTTGATTTCATTAGCTCATTCAGTCTATTTGAGTGGACTCGAATGGCTATGCCAATAAGATTGTGTGATTTAGCATGCGCCCGCTGTGTACGGTGTGACCGAAAAAGTTCATTAATATCAAAAAGATCTTCTTCCACGTCGTTGTGTACATATGAATCGTCCGAATTAACGTCATCCCATTGCGGCATATAGTCCGGGTCATGTGCACTGTTGTCAGTCATGTGACCTGTTGATAGAGGAAGAAGCAATGAATAGGTGCTAGAAAGATAGATGATATGCAGGCACACGCTGTTCAGTAGACTTTTCAATTAACAAATTAGCAAAGACGTTCGCTCATTGTAAACGAAAATATACATTAACGTCAGTGGATGATTTACATAAAATCATCACACACAAACGTGACACGTGCACACAAGCTGATTCAAACACAAGTGTACACGCACCCAGTGAGTTGAATCCCTTAAAGCCACGCCCCTATTACCCCTCATCTCCCCCCTCCCCCCAACTCTGTATCATGGGTAGGGACAGGCTTAAATCAAAAGAAATGTATGTAAACGTGTACCTGCACTATGTTGATCTGCTTCGTCTGCTGGTGTAGAGTATGTCATCACAACTTGTTCTGTGGAAACTCATCGCCCTTGTCAGATCTGCTGTCTGATGTGTCCACAGTCTTCAGTTCAGAAAAGCAGAAATCATACGTATGACACACACAACGAGAGGCGTGCCTTTTAATGATATTGTTTTGATTAGTCGTTTCACAGTGAAGATCTCTAGAATCGAAATTAGCATAAAACATAAACGAAAACAAATTGTATGAGCAGACAAATTAAGCTGCTGAAGTCAACCTCCACGGAGTGGCAGAAAACAAGTCACCATTGCGGTAATCTTTTTTCTGAGGTGGGGTTTGACAGGTTTCCTCAGCATCTGTTTCCCTATGCCCCCCCCCCCTCTCTCTCTCTCTCTCTCTCTCTCTCTCTCTCTCTCTCTCTCTCTCTCTCTCTCTCTCTCTCAGGTGTGTAATGAGAGAAGGGCTTGACTTGCTCGGGGCCGTCTCTTCCATCAGATGGGTTGTTTGTTCTCCTTTCATAGTGTAGCTCATCAGAGGAATCAATGAGAGTGTCCGCCATGGCTTGCTCATCGATGTCTGACCATTCAGCATCCATGCTGGCTGGTATATTCTGTAATTATGGAGACATCTTTATACCTTTTATGAATCATGTTAAAATCACTTCACACACACACACACACACACACACACACACACACACACACACACACACACACACACACACACACACACACGCACGCACACACACACACACACACACAAACACACACACACACGCACACACACGCACGCACACACACGCACACACACGCACACGCAGGCAAACAGCGTGTATGTGCACATTCGTACAAGTTACCCATCGTCCCTTTACAAGTGAAAACAAAGGTATTCCAAATCTCTGTGATTGCTACTGTAGGGACAGAGAATATAATTATTATTACATGTCAGTATATAATTCTTGGAAGGAACACATAAATTATACTGCCCGGCTGCATACATTATAACCCTAAAACGTTTTCAAATGAAAAGTGACTTACCCTTATAATGAGCAACCTTGGACTGTGCTGGCTCACACACAAAAAAAACCAACTGTGCCTGTCCTTTCCTCTCGGCAAACTGATGAAAAACATTTCGTACAAATGGAAAAGAAAGAATATTCCAGATCCAGTTAACTAGTGAAGTTCTCATCACAGAGCTGTACAAGAACAGAGCCTTGTTAGGTTTGAAATAGCAACAACTCATTAACTAATTTTCCTCTGTGTCTCTAAATGTTCGTGACTATGTAAGCATACTATGGGCTTGTGACCCGAACTGTGGCGTGTGAACTTCTGAGGGAAGTAAACTTTCCCACAGCTCCCACAGCCTTGTTGCTGGCCGGTATAAACAGCCCTGTTATGTCCAGGTGTCTGGTTTTGGTCCGCTGCTACATGTTGGAGGCATGGGGCCAAACATCAACAACCTCTACATATCTGTGTCTGGTCGAACTGAAAATGCATTTCTCTCATTATATCTAACATTTGTCTAGTTTTGGCAAGATTTAAATGTAGGATAAATGTAATGTCTTTCCATCCATACCTTCATATCTTAGACATATCTTGTTTTGGCATAAAATTATGTGACATGTTTCATAGTCACAAATTTATGTCAAAACTGTACATATGACTTTTAATCTGGTTTGACCTAAAATTCTTCCAGGAGAATAATTTTATGCCAGACCTAGACATCTTCTCTGTCATCTGGTTTGGCATAGTATTAAACTCCCAAACAGATGGACTGAATAATTTTATGCCAGACGTGCACTACATAACGTGATGTGTGGATCTGTCTGGAAAAAAACACAGAAGGTTTTTAATTCTAAACCAACAATGATGAATAACTTCACCAATTTCGTGGTCACAAGTCCAAGATTTTGATAAGCAATAGAGCAGCGATTAGTCTTAAGATGTTTACATAAAAATCCAATTTTAGCATATGTTGAGATATCAGTTTCTGGTTCTAATAGGACGCGCTAGTCTGTAAAATCATCGTGTCAGATGGCGAATGCGCTATTATGTGTAAAATCATCGTATTGTCAGATGGCAAATGCGCTATTATGTGTAAAATCATCGTGTCAGATGGCAAATGCGCTATTATGTGTAAAATCATCGTGTCAGATGGCGAATGCGCTATTATGTGTAAAATCATCGTGTCAGATGGCAAATGCGCTATTATGTACTGCAGGTTGCCCAGTTTCCATGATCGTAGAGGGCGAGTCTGTCGGTCACCCCATGCCTTCTCCTCTGGGGCCCATGTGACGCTAACGGGGCGGTGCCAGGGAGTGATAACTCTTCCCAGGAAAGTAGCACTGTCTCAGTGATGTCCCTTGGGGCGAAAGCAAAAGCTAAACTCCAATAATGTTTTGCATCTGAGGAGAGAAGGTATGAGTAACTTCACCAGCAAGAGACAGATTTTTGTGAGTCCCTGCACTTGCAGCACACATGTAAATCTATGCCTACTGAAGAAGAAGGAGGTTGGTAGAGGGAGTAACGAAGGGGTCCACCTTTCTGTGATTCTGGTGCGCTGATCAACTCTGGAAAACCCTCGCCCGCCACTTCAATTTCGCTCTGTCACCAGAAAGAAAGAAAAACACCAATATGAAGTTCGGGAGATACATGGCTCTTGCCACACACACTCAAAAATCAGCAATAGCAAAAAACAGATGACAAATTAAGTTCTGCCCTTTCTAGCTCGGTGCAATCCCCGAGATCAGGAATCACAGTTTTTATGCACCCGGCCTGTAATAGGCACAAGATGATTCAGAGACGCAAACGCAAACTGATAACATGACAATTTCACTTATTGTCCTCAATGGTTTCCATGTCAATACAGCTAAATTCAATTTCAAAGTTACCCGGCCGTGCCGTTTACGGAAATACTCCCCAGATAGACACACTCGGGGAGTTCGCCACAAGTACACTTCTATTCAAATGAGATGCGAAGCCATCTCATTTTAATAGAAGTGTACTTGTGGCGTACTCCCCGAGTCTTTCATCGCTTTTGTGGTTACTGGGGTAACAGTGGTTACTAGGGTAACAGCGGTTACTAGGGTAACAGTGGTTATTGGGGTAACAGTGGTTACTGGGGTAACAGTGGTTACTGGGGTAACAGTGGTTATTGGGTTAACAGCGGTTACTGGGGTACCAGTGGTTACTGGGGTAACAGTAGTTACTGGGGTAACAGTGGTTATTGGGGTAACAGTGGTTACTGGGATAACAGTGTTTATTGGGGTAACAGTGGTTACTGGGGTAACAGTGGTTATTGCGGTAACAGTGGTTACTGGGGTAACAGTAGTTACTGGGGTAACAGTGGTTATTGGGGTAACAGTAGTTACTGAGGTAACAACGGTTACTGGGATAACAGTGGTTATTGGGATAACAGTGGTTATTGGTGTAACAGTAGTTACTGGGTAACAGTGGTTCCTGGGGTAACAGTAGTTACTGGGGTAACAGTGGTTACTGGGGTAACAGTAGTTACTGGGGTAACAGTGGTTATTGGTGTAACAGTAGTTACTGGGTAACAGTGGTTCCTGGGGTAACAGTAGTTACTGGGGTAAAGTTGGCATATTCTTTACTATTGATTTAGAATTCTATTTCATTTCGCTAATATATTCTCCAGTCATACTATAGGTGAGCTCAGGTGGTACAGTGTTCGCCTCTCGTCAAAAAAGGTCACGGGTTCGGGTCAAAATTCTTTCGGACCCTATTTTGTGCTCCGTCTTTGAAATCACCTTCGTGGTGGACAAAAGACGTTAAACCGTAAACGTTAGACGTTTGTTCGTTGTCGTTGTTTGTTTGTTAGTTCTGTGTTTGTTTTTGTGGTGTATTTTTTGTGTTTTATGGTTTGTTTGTTTGTTTTTTGTTTGTTTTTGGGTGTGTTCTGCGGGTTTTTTTTTCTTGGGGGCGGGGGGTGGGGGTGGGGGGGGGAGGGGTTTCAATCATGCGCCATTAAAGAGTGGTGTTGACAGATCGACGTCTATATCTATCTATCTATCTATATCCCGTAGTCTTGCCGACCGTTGGGGCACCAATGATGACTTGGCAACCAGCTCACTCCATTCCTCTCTGTTCTCTGCCATTCTTAGCGTATCGCCCAGCCTCAGTCCTGTCCACTCTGAGATATTGTCCTTCCATCTTTTCCTCTGTCTTCCTCTCCTTCGTCCTCCCTGCACAGTGCCTTGCAGGATTGTTTTGGAAAGCCCTGCTGAACGCGTGACATGCCCATACCTCTTCAGTTTGCGTTTTTTCACAATGGCTAATAGGTCTTCATAGGGCCCGATGGCTTGCCTGATTCTGCTACCCACTTCCTCGTTCGTGATGTGATCTCAGTATGAAATGCCAAGCAGCCTTCGAAAACATCTCATTTCAGTGGCTTGTATCCTCCTTTCAAGGTATGCTGTGAGGGTCCATGACTCGCAGGCATACAAGAACACTGAGATGACGAAGGAGCGCATCAGTCTGATCTTGGAACAGAGTGTGATGTTTCTGTCCTTCCATATGGTCTTCAGTCTTGTCAGTGCTGTTTGTCTGCGCAATCCTGGATAGTATTTCTGGTTTTGATCCCTCATCTGTCACAGTGGCTCCTAAGTATCTGAATTTATTAACTGTTTCCAGTTTTTGGCTTCCAATCATGACATCAGTGCCAATGCCACTGGTGTTATTTGTCATCAGTTTGGTCTTCTCTGCACTGATTGCCATCCCATTGTACTGTCCAGCTTTTCCACCAGCTGAGCTAGCTCCTTCTCTGCCTGCAAGGCCATCAATGTCATCCGCAAAGCGCAAGTTCGTGATTGTTCTGCCTCCAATACTGACAGTTCCTTCGTGGTCTTTCAGAGCGTATGTCATGATTCTTTCCAGGAAGATGTTGAAAAGAGTAGGTGAGAGCAAGCAGCCTTGTCTGACTCCGACTGTAGTCCTGAACCAGTTTCCTATTTTGCCGTTGAAGCAGACTGCGCTAGTGGCCTTGTTGTAAAGGTTTGCTATGACTTTGATCAGGTTGGCATTGATGTTGTATAGCTTCATGGTGGACCATGTGAAACGCTTTCTTAAAATCCACAAAGACATGATAGAGGTCTGCTGGTGCTGGAGGTACCTCTCACATAGAACTCTCAGGTTGAAGATCTGCTCAGTTGTGCTGCGCCCTGGTCTGAAGCCTGCCTGTTCCTCAGCTATGATTTCCTTTGCCTGTGGCTTCAGCCTGATGGCATATAAGACTGATCGTGCGATAATTCTGGCATCGACGTCAGCAGTCTTTATTGGCTTAAAACAGAGGTAATGTATCATGTAGGCGACAGCTTTTAACTCTTTGGCTGCCGGTAGCGGTTTTTGTCGCGATGATTCCTGCAGGAATAACAACATCCTGACGTCCTGCAGGAATCATCGCGACAAAACCGCTACCGACAGCCGAAGGGTGAAAAAACAAAACAAAACCGCGGTTCTTTTGCCACTAAGCTTGACTAGATTCGCAATGTTTCTGCAGCGACAGAGAGTCCCGGCGTCCGTTTGCAAGAGGCAAAAGTTGTCACGAGCAGCATGTTGCTTCTTTGTAGTACTCAGCGCCTGCACCCTACAACGACCGCAGTCATCGCTGTCAGCCGCAGCTGTTCTGGAGAATCCACACATCATGCTGTTAAGATCAGCGCCACTTTCTGCCGCGGGGACAAACCGCAATGGCTCCTATACCGAACAATACACGCCCGTGGCCTACGGTGTGCTTTGTGTCAGTCTATCGTATCGAAAATACTGTAGACTTTGAAATGGGGCTGGTCGGAGCGCGTTCCGTAGAATGCACACGAGGTGCGGGCCCCGAATTTTGGCAAAGAAGTACCAAGATAAAAATGACGTCACGTCTAGCTATGCTAACCTTGCTAAAGAACGTACATTTAGCGCCAAACGCCGCGCGCGCGTGCGCGCGCATGTGTGTGTGTGTGTGTATGTGTGTGTGTGTGTGCGCGCGCGTGTGCGTGTGCGTGTGTGTGTGTGTTTGTGTTTGTGTGTGTGTGTGTGTGTGTGTGTGTGAGAGAGAGAGAGAGAGAGAGAGAGAGAGAGAGAGAGAGAGAGAGAGAGAGAGAGAGAGAGAGAGAGAGAGAGAGAGACAGCGACTAGAGCGCGCATTTGTGGACAGACAAGCTTGAAACTTTAGGATATTTTCCCTACGTGAATTCTCCCGAAGCGGTTTTTTTTTAATTTTTTTAAAAATTATTATTATTAGGTTACACGTTGAGAAGAAAATGGCCGTTTCACAAAGACCGGTTGATCCGCATTTGAGTCCGTAATTTTGGTCAGCCCTGGAAGATGCTGTGTGGAACAAAACAGCCAGCCCTGGAAGAAGCTGCGTGCCTTTCGGATGTGTGATGTATAACATCAAATTCGTCACTGTGTGCAGGGCGTCTTGGGACTAGCGATGCCATGACGTCAGTGAAGCTTATAGTTAGGTCAAGCTTATAGTGACGTCAGTTCGCTGCTCGTGCTATTCTTTTTCAGAATTCCTGTTGCCACACGAGCCCACAGAGCGTACTAATGGCGGGAAGCGCCGTGTGTCCATCGTTATTTGCGTGCGCCGGCGTGGGTGTTGATCAGAGGTTGTCTTAGAGAGGAGGGAAATGGATCAGAAGGATAAGCTTAAAAATATGAACAACTCTAACTGTTCCTAAAAGAGAAAACGCACGTGAGCTCTGAACAATACTGTAAACTTTGGGATGAAATCTTCATCTTGATTTTACTCCCCAAATAGACTGATCTACTCGGGGAGTACGTCACAAGTACACTTGAAGCATACTTGTAGCGTACTCTTCGAGTGGGTCTATCTGGTTAGTAGGCCCGCAAACGGTACGAGCGTGTATATAATCTTTTAAGTAGAAAAGTCCATAGATCTTCATGTATCCCTGCACTCTTCAAAGGCTGATGATCGAGGATGTGTGAATGTTGAGGATGTATTTGGATTTGGTCTGGCAGTACTGAGTTGTCCAGGAAACCCAGCCCAGGCGGAAGAAGGTCAACAGCAGTCGAAGACGAGATAAAGAAGGGGGTGAGGGGGGTGTGCCAACAGGGGTGTGGTTATGACATATTCCCGCTGCTCGGAAGCTGTGGCCGGACACCCGAGTTCCCACAACAAAGCTTTGGTCCAGCACACTACGGAAGGGAAGCTAATGTCACTGCGTATCGAAAAGACAACTTATGCGAATCTTTCTCGCCAAGAAAATCTCCATACTCACACTGGTTACCTCCTTCAGAGATACAATATAGGAGAATACAACCCCATCCATTTAAGAAACAATTGATTTATTTAATCCTTTCCGTAAATAAACAAACGCACTTGACCAAATACATTTAACAGATTTATCTGCCCAGTCAGGTCCCCCAACCCCTTGGAAACAAAAGGCTAGTTAAAATATCTTATAAAAGAGAGAGCCCTGCGACACCTATGTCAGTAATACCGTATCGATACTTCTAAATCAGGGTAAATTACATACGTAATTACGCTAATGACACCTATGTCAGTAATACCGTATCGATAGTTTTAAATCAGGGTAAATTACATAGGCTACTTTTCAGAATTTCCAATCTCCCGTTATCCCAATTCTCAGTGCAAAGAATGTATCTGATTCACCGCATAATGCCCTCTTAACAAACTGCATAATACACCTCCCCCCTCCCCTTAAAACGTCACCACCCACCTACCTCCGCACTCAGCCATACAATGTCACAATAAACAATAGACAAGCACGCGGCGACAGTGAGCTGATTCACTACTAAACAAACTGCGTAATACACCCCCTTCCCCCTTAAACGTCACCACCCTCCGCACTCATCCATACAATTTCACAATAGACAATGCGCCGATTCACTTCTAAACAAACTGACCTACTTTCACAGTCCACCATACAATTGACATGGCCACACAATCGACAGTGCGCACCAGGAAATATATATATAACCTCAGACTAGTAAACAGCCACCTTCGTTCAAGCGCGTTATGATTGGACCTGTTCTGAAAAATATGCACCGAACTTGTCTCGGTATGCACCCTACTTGAGTCAATATGTACGAGACCAAACACAATAATCATAAATGAATTTTTAATTTTTTTTAATATGTACCAGACCCTACACAATATTCATACAGGAATTTATAATTTTTTTAAATATGTACCAGACCCTATGGTTTTCTTTCATATATTCAAATAGCCAGCGGCTTTACACACCCACAATGTGGGCAGGGGAAAAAACCCACTCTATGTATAAACACCATGAAGTCTTCACAGACACAGAACCAAAATGAGTTTGCAACCTGTTGGAAAACAGAGAAAGCTTTAAGATAAGGCCCTTCTTGTGAGTAGACTAAAGGGTATTTAGTGTTGACTTCTGCGCAGGCCAGCCCTAACAGGACTTGTGACACATGCACTGACAAAGGGTGGTGTGTGATAGGCTAGTTTTGCCTGAAAGATTTTACAGTGCTTATGACCAGGAAGGTTGAAACGGTTACCTCAGTGAAACGACGCCTTTTATTTTCAGTTTAGTCCGTGTTTCAGCACAAGCGTGACGTGCCTACTAATACGTTCGGATTTTATAGTGATTTCGGTATTCAAAATGGGCTGTGAAGGATTAAAACCAAGCTAAGTGAATACTTTTAATATATGTGACTACTTAGCCTGCTCTCAGAAATGTTAAGTTGCGCATCATAAATCAGATACAAATATATATTGATTGCTTCAGATTTTTCTGTTTTTTTCTGTATTTGAATTGAGATTCCGTCACTACCGTTTTCGATAATACGGCCAGAACCATGAAGGAAATTATCCTCCGTAGAACGCAGATCTAGCCACAGTGCGTACTTGTCTGTCAGGTATTCACCGATTCTTACGTCATACAGATGCAGATCTTTGCACGCAATATTTGCTGATTTTTCTCTAAGTCTTCCCCCAGCAAAATACTTTGTGATCTCATCATAGTGCTGATATCCCATCATTCCAGACGCAAAAATTTGATTAGGTCGGCCTTCGATTGTGCAGGATAAATGTGTAATTTTCGGATTATAGAATTTTTCTGAATCTCCTTGGTAAGGACTTTTTGGTTCAACAAATAACATAAGAATGCCTTTCAGTGACCTAGCAGGCGTGTTTAGGTTTATATTCCAAATTTGGTCGCTCTTGTCTTTGGGTAATAAACTGTGTCTAATCACTCGATCATAATAAATTGGAAGTCTTGACTGGTACTGATTTTGAATGAGTCTGGCTAGTTCAGTATGCGTGACAATCTCATATTCCAAAGAAATGTTAGAGATCTTGTATGATGCATCTGTGGCAGATGATTTTATAACTTTGGAGTAATCATTGAAGGTTAGTTCAAAACTCAGGCGGTCATTTAGTGCCCCTTGGTAATAAGGTGAATGTCCTGTTAGGATTTTAAATTCGAGTGGAATGCAAAACCTATTTCCATATGTTTCGGCCACAATAACGTCCTTGCCTTCTGTGGTTGTTTTGTCTGATGCATTTATTCGAATTTTCATAATGCTATCTGACTGTATGCCTTGGTAAATACGATCTTCTCGTTCTTCTCTTGTAAGCCACAAATCCGTGTAGCAGTAGAACACATCAGCATCGTCAAGACTAAACACTTCCTGTCCTTCAAGTTTAACTTTAATATTCTTAATAATTGCTCTACCTAGATTGTTAACTAGTGTTCTTTTGTCATCTGCGTCCGATGAAAGTTCAATATTAAAAGCAAGACGAGCAGTACCAGGAACAATAACGTCACTGGGGCCTAGGTTTGGAAACTTGACAGTAAGAGTCTGGTTTTGGTCTATAGTACTAGGATTGTTTGTGATGACAATTGATTGTCTAACTGCTTTAACACCGAAAGGTTCACGTAGTTTTCTGTGTGGGTCTAACTTTGATCCGTAGGACTGTGTCATTTTTATTATGCACAAAAAAATTAAATTAATAAAAACAATGGCAGCGGGAGGATTTAATCATGAAGATTTTGAAATGGATGACACGTATGATTTTGGTAATACAACAGATATGACAGATATGACAGATATGACTGGTACAAGAAATATTTACAGTTTACGTCACGAACTTTTAGAAACCAAAGTGAACTCATTTTATGATCATGTTGGTGGCCGCCCAGACAACATAGACCCTAACCAGTTTGAACTTGATGGCAAGGGTCATTTATATTTAAATACTGTTGACAAAGGAAAAGTACTATTGACTAACAAAAAAGACCCTAGTAGGTTTAGGGCTTTAAGTACAATAAAAAATGAAGGTGGTGTTAGTGCCTTGCGTCAACTTGGTATTGGTGGGTCTCCTGTCACGCCAAGACTGGTTAGTGTGCTTCAAGACACGCAAACAAAGTTACCAACAGGGCAAGAAATTGAAATGGCACCAGTAACAAGCCTACCAGAAATAGCAAACACAGTGATACAAGAAACCTCATTTACTGAAGGACAAATAAATGATGCTATGAAAACAATAGAAGATCCACCTTTGTCAATGCGGGAGATTATAGGGTTAGATAAATCACTGCAGACAATAAGAGGTGAGATGGTTAATAATCTTGCCAAACTAGGAGAGCTTGATAAACACATAGAACGTGAAAAAGAGAAACTGGCTACCGCAGACAATGGGAATCTTGACACAGAAATGAAAGAAAGAATCCAACACAGATTAAATGATTTGCAGATAGAAAGATCAGGAAGGTTAGAAGCGATTAGTATCGGGAGGGAAAAACTGAAAACACAGGTCAACAGGATTAGAGAAACTATTCAGAAAATACTTCACGAAGACACTACTCTGGCTGAGAGACTTAAAACACTTTTCAGAGAACAGGGTATCACAATTGCCAGTTTAATTACTGCTCTGGGGTTTATTATCAGTACAGTTGTGTTGGCTGTAACGGGTGGTGGTTCTCCACCTCCAGCACCACCAACCCCAGTCCCCACAGATCCAAAAGACTTACAGTCGTGGGTAAAGAAACAACTGTCACACATATCAGACTTGCTTAAGAAATTGGCTCTGAAAGCAGTAGACTCGTTGCCTGGCATTTTAGGCACGGTTGTCAGTTGGCTGATTAGTACAGCGGCAAAGGTAGTAGGGTTTATGGCAGAACATGTGTGGGTCTTTTTGGTGACAGTAGGAGGGTTAATGATAGGTTATTTAATGAAACAGGTAAAGAAGTAATATTCCTAATCCTGTTAATCCTATTGTCAATGCAGTTCTCTCGGATTCATGTGTGTCAGGGGTTGACTGTACTGGTTGTATAGCTGTTGGAGCAAGGGAAGTAATCACTTGTAATGTTTTTTTCAACTGAACATGCACAGTTGTTCCTCCTAAATTTACAGATTTATTGAGGCCTAATTTCTGATCACTCCCAGCAACAATGATTTCATTATTATAATTTGTTATTGTACCCATTTGGAGTTGAAGGTCAGATGGTAACATGTATAACCCAGTGCCAACTACAAAGTCAACTTTTGATTTGGCATATCTGAGAACGTCTTGGTAGCGTTGTATGCTTGATGGGAGATCAACTGATGAATTTACTGAATCTTCAAGATTAGCGAGAAACTGTTTTTGCGAATCGAAAATTCCACTTCCATTCAGAATATTAGATTTTGTTAATGATTGTGCACCTAGTATACACCAGACATATGTTCTGATAGACTCATTGATGCGCTCGACTCCCGCTTGAGTAAATCCGTCACTCCTGTCCAAGACAAATGTGGTCCAGGCGTTAGACTGTTTCTGTTCTATTGAGCCTAACCACACTTCAGATTTTGATGAGAATGAAGTGTAGGGAGGCCAGTAATCTTGAGGGTGTTGTCTGTGACTCAAAGCATAATATAATGTACCAATGCCGTGATGATCATCAAGTTTTTGTGTAAAGTCATACTTTGTACTGATGTTAAATTCATTACAGATGCGTTCAAATGCTTTCATATCCATGGGGTTGTTAAACCTGTTAAAACTGGATTCAGTGGGTAGTGGTGTATGCAGTTCTGACAGAATACGTCTAAGCTGGTAATACGTGTGGAAATGATACACAGACCTAATCAGTTTGTTTGAGTGATTCAAGTGATCTGTAAATGAAACACCACAGCCTGTAGTAGAACACAGTATAGCAAAGTTGAGTTGGTTTTGAAACATCTGTAGTGGACTTGAAGACCACTTTCTTGCAGTAGCATCGTCTGTTATTGGAGGGTTTAGGTAATGATCAAAAGGGTTGGGTACTTTGACTTGAAATAAATCTTGTTCGCTTACAGCTATGTCGAGTTGATTTAGTTGAATTATTTTCTGTTCATAAGTAGGGGCGACATTATATTTAGCATCTACATTAAATTGAAATGCGTTTGTAGTGGTAATGGTTGGTGATTTAAATTCCATCCTTTTTTTATGTGATAATAAAAATGTTTATTACCTTAACAAATCTTGACACAAGCAAACCAGTGTGGTTAACTAATGGGATTGATAATCGTGATGGTAACAAGGCTGTGGCTATCCATGAAATGTTCTACACAGTAAAGTGGTTTAATGTAACGGATGATGAAAATTATTCTGTAAGTGGAACTCTCGATGGTTTAGAAAAGGGTGATACTTTACGGGCCGGATATTATGACTTTTGTACTTTAGCTGAATGGCTTCAAAATGAATTTAAAATTAAAGCAACTTTAAACCCAGCTAATTTACTTGTTACAATTGATTTTCCCAAAAGTGGTCAGTTTTCTTTATCAATTAGTCTTTTATTATTACTTGGATTTTTTAAAACAATAACACATCTAGATGAAGATTGGTCACAATCAGTTGGTAGTCTACTATCACCAAAAAAACCAAGAATAACTGGCAGATATCCTGTTCATTTGTCAGTACACACAGTGCTAAATGTTCATTTGAAAGAACTGAACACTACTGAAAATGTACACAATGGAAAGCCTTCAACTTTGTTAAGATGCTTGCCGACTGGAACTGCCCCATATTGTGAAAGTGTGGTTGCTAGATTTCCTAATTCTCAGTTTAAAAAATTAGGTTCTAGTTTCTTTGAATCATTGTGCTTATCTGTAACTAATCAGAATGGTAAACCAGTTGTAATGCATGATTTTTATGTTGTTTTGGAAGTTAAATAAATTTTATTTTTGTTTATAAAAATGAGTGGTCTTGGTCCAAAGCCTAGAATCATACCAGTTGCATGTCCAGTAACAGAGTTGAAAGATTTGGCAGACGTACAGGATTTTGAGAAGGAAGGGGAAATTGGAGAAATATATGGTTTTGAACTTGATTCAAATGGCATGTACAAGAGGAAAGTAATTGTTGACATAAAAGACGGTGAAAAACAGATTCCTAAACTTGGTCAGCTACGTGATGTTACTGTACCTACTCCACCTGTAAATAATGCGCCTTACAACTTAATACATGTGGGTAGTAAGTGGGTTGTTTCATCTGTACCGGCACCACCACCCACAATTGACTGGGACATAAAGATTGAATTTATTAGTCCTTATGTATACACTGATGATGAAGGCGCCTTAGTGTTTAGGAAGGTTGTTAATTCTGGGCCGCTTATTGTAAGCCTTGTTCCAAGTTTTGCCCTAGACAACAATAGCAGAGAAAAACTGAAAGTTGAAAATTATGAGAGACGGAGATATCTTCTTACAACTAGAAAGGGTAGATCAGATACTTCTGTTGTGTTTATGCCAGCAAGCTTAGTCGTGGCTAGAGAAGCGACAATAGTATTTGAAATTATCATGAAATCTGTTGCTACTGCTAAAGAGGCTCAAATTGCACAAGGAATTAAACTTACATGGAATGAAGCAGTAACAGAATCATCAAAGGTCTTTATTGCTATTACAAAAAATAATGATGTTATTAATGTTTCGAGCAGTATTCCAGCTGTCAAGGTGGTGGTCGACAAAACAACTTTTGTTCGTCTAACTTACATAAACCTTGAACACATTGATCTTGTTGCATTTTATTATGCCAGCAAATTGTATACTTTTGAAGAGTTGCAAAATGTAATTGCTGATTAAAAAAATATTTGTAAATAAAAAATGGTGAACTTGTATCCACAAATACCACCTGAGCAGCTTGAGCCTATTGAGCGTGATAAAACGTTAAAGGCAGATTCATTCCGTTTAATGAATATTACAGAAGCGTTGAAGTATTTGGAAGAAGAACAAGCAAAATACTCGAGGTGTAAACGCCGTTACAATACGGTTTTCAATTCTGTACACAACACATCAATGGCCATGGGGGTGGTTTCGGCCGGATTATCTGTAGGAGGTATAACTCTTTTTGCAACGGGGGTGGGAAGTGTTATAGGAATTGCTGTTGAAGGTATTGGTCTTGTCACAAGTCTAGCATGCTTTGGTATGGAAGCCCTTAACAAAAAATTTTATACTAAGTTGCAGAAGCATGAAGCATTAAGTACGCTCGCAGCAGCTAAGCTGACGAGTATGAAACTTATTATTAGTAAATCTTTGGAAAATAATGAAATTGACGATAACGAATTTAAGAGAGTCCAGGATGATTTGACCAACTATAAACAACAAAAATCTGAAATACAGAATAAGATGCGTAGTCAGGCTGTAAATGTTGAAGAGCTAAAGAAATCTTTTTTAGAACAAGGAAAAAAGATAGGCGTAGAAGAAACTATGAAAAAAGCTCGAGAACTTACAAGCAAGTAACGATAGGTTTTGGTAATCCATTATTTTTGTCATACACTTCGCAAAGAGATGTCATGCCTGCTCATTTGACGCCATCAGCTCCACCACCAGATTATTACTAAAAAAAAGTTTTCTTATTGTCCTTGTAACTTGAGAAATCTGTCCGAGTGTCTTATGACTTGGGTTAAGAACTTATGATAACTAACGTCAAAGTTACTTGTAAGTTGTAGGTAACTTTGAAATTAGTTATCAAGTAAGATCATAAGTTATTCACAGGCAAAGTTTTTTTTTTTCATTATAAAAATGAATCAAGACGAATTACTTCTTCTAAACGATATCTGTGCTGTAGAGAACAAAGACGTAGACTCCAAAAAACAGCGGCTTTTGTCTGTAATTGTCTCAGGCAAATCAAAGACTTATCTAGGAAGACAATACATGACAGAGGATATTGAATCTCTAACCTCTGACGAGCTAATCAAGCTTCATTCTAAATATGAAAACCACATTGCCTCACTAATGACACGTGATTTGAGTCGATCTCTAGTATGCCTATACACAAAAGCAGTGAGTCACTTTCTACCTGTGGATAGTGACAGTCTATCACACGACCTTGAAAGCAATCCTATTGTTTCAAGTTCAATTGGTAAATTAGCATGTGTCATGTTTTACAAGTTTGGAAATTACCTTGCACCTGTGGTAACATTACTAGTTACTGGTAGCCATATTGATTTTTCGAAAATAAATTTTACTGCAGAAGAAAATGGACGAAACCCAGGCGACTCCACAACTGAACCCTGTTTTGACACAGGTTCAAACTGTGACGAAGACTAAAAGTCCAGGCCGTGTTGATGCTGGAAAAAGATTAGCTGAATATAATAGGCAAAAAAAATTACAGCTTAAGGCACAAACAGAAAAGACTCATGTAACTGATCCACCGTCAGGATCGTCAGGACCTGTGTCAGTACCGTCACACCTTCATGAAAGTGAGAGACAAACAACTAAGTCTGACCCTGACCCCGAACCTCAAACAACAAAATATGTAGTTGCCGGATTTGTTGTCGGATTTGGTTACGTAGGTTATCAATTATACAAAAAATACAAACCACAGACTCGTACAGTGACCAAAAAATCAGACACTCCAAAAACAAAACCAGAAGTCGCCACATTACCAGTAACATCCAAAGCCGTTGACCCATTTTTTATGCAGTAAATAAAAATATTATTTTAATTTTTCTTGCCTAAGAAATGAACGACTCAAAAAATTTAATGAACCTTGTGTATCACTCTGCCGTAATCAGCGGATTAGCAGTAGCTTATTCTATGCTGGGAAAAAGTCTACTCAAAATGAAATCAGCAGACCTCAGTAGACTCGATTTCGAAGACAGCACTAAGCTAATTGTAGTTGTTACAGCGTCGATTGCGACAAAAGACTTTCTTGTCAAGCAGGGAATTATTCCCGAAAATGTTTCTATGTAAATAAAAATAATATGGCGACGATAGCTATTATGATAGGAGGTGCTATGGTTAATGCTCTGGCATTTAGTGGCTCTAATTATCTCTTTTCAAAAATGGGTAGAGAAGAATCTGCAGAAGAATTAAAACGTCATAATGAAGCATCTGAAAAACTTGCTCAAGCCCAGCAAGATTATGAAAAGAATAGAATTGAGAAACTTGATTTCATCAATGAAAAACTCAGGCTTGAAGGTCACGCACAGCATACGTTTTCAAATACAGACGAAGCAATCAGGGAATATTTTCTTGTCACGGGTGAAGACATGTCTATCCCAAAACCAAAACTAAGTGACTATTACAAACCAAGCACACAACAAAGAAACGGGGAGATAATCTTTGTTCTAGTGGGAATGACATTTGTTTATTTTACAGGAGTTTTCATTGCTAGAAAAAATGGCAGCCGAAAATAAACTATCAAAAATATATTACTCTCCATCAGGCTATTGGAAAGGAGCAACAGCTATTCAGAAATTACATGCCGCTGTGGGCGGAGATATAACACTCAATCAAGTCAAGCAATGGTTACAGAGACAGGCAATTTGGCAGATATATTTACCTGCTCCAAGAAAAATAACAAGACCCCATTTTGAAAACACTACCCCAAATGACACACACCAAATGGACCTCCTGTTCTTACCACATGACACAATAAGAAAGAAACGATACAAGTATGCATTAACTGTCGTAGACATAGCTTCAAGGTACAAAGACGCTGAACCCATATCTGACAAAACTGCCAGTACAGTTGCTACTTCTTTAACAAAAATATATGGTCGAGGCCCTTTAAGATACCCCAGACTAGTGCAGGTTGATGATGGATCAGAATTCAAAGGTGCAGTTAATCAGTTATTTGCTAAGCATGGCGTACTGGTCAGACGCGGTATTCCAGGTGTGCACAGATCACAGGCAATTGTAGAAAATTTCAATAAACAGTTGTCAGAGAGACTTTTCAGTTACCAGTATTCTAAGGAACTCATGCATGACACCCGTAACACTGAGTGGGTAAAGAGATTACCACATGTGATAAAAGCAATGAATAATGAAGGACACCCTAAGCCTGCTGATGCTATTAAATTGAAAACAATTGCAGAGCCAAAAAAAGGGCCAACCCCACCTCCAGACACAAGTTTATTTACCAAACAGGTGAGATATTTATATCAACCAGGGGAAGCTGAAAATGACATAAGACGCAGGGCGACAGACCCCATCTGGTCAACATCTGTTCATAATATAAAAAAAATAATCCCTGGTCCAGACGCAACAATATATTATCTGTATGAGCCTGCGCCTCAGAGGGCATTTGTCAGAGAAGAATTACAGATTATTCCCCCAGACACCGTTACGCATTTTTAATCATTTCATCAACTAACTCATTGATTAGTTCATCAACCAGTTCATCAGCTATTTCTTCAGATAACTTGAGCCTGTAATGACCAGGTGCATAAGCTTTCTCCTTACTGAAAAACACTCGTTTCGTGTCCCCTACTGCTAGAGACTTCTTTTGTGTTTGAATCATTTCAATATTGTGTCTATTTGACCTCAGTGTTTTGTTTGGATAATCAGGCATCAGTTCTCCATCTAACACTTTCTTGTAATGTTCATGACGGATGTCTTTATTTTTTATCGCTGTTTTTTTGATACCTTTGGCTTTGGATTGACTTCCCTTTTGATGCAGTATAGAATACATTTTTGATCTCAGACCAACGTACTCAACTATAGGCACACCATTTAGTTCATCTTTAAACTTACCAGGCACTTTCTTGTTTTGTGTGTTGAACAGTGGATGGTCTTTAGGGTAATCAGATGTGTCATACATGTGTAACTCTGTTTTCATGTCTTCATAAAAGTCTTCAGTAGGCACGTCTATGATCATAGAGTCAGTGTCAGTGTATAGCAGACGACACTCAGGATACTTTGGTTTGAAGTAATCATAATAAAATTCAAGCATCAACAGTTTTGACAACTCAAGAATTGCCATACCAATGAATACTGGTTTGTCCAGTTTGACAATCTTTTTTTTGAGTGACACTGCATACAATGATGAATGAAATTCTTTGTACCCTGTGTACTGTGGCTTACCTGTAAGTTTAATTGCACCTGATTCAGTTGTGACCAGTCTCACATCTTTTCTGTGATGAGGATTTTCCATTGTCTTGCCAAAACAGGCATTGTTCATAAGCTTAAAGAAGTCTTTGTCAAATGCAGTGTTACCTTCTCTCGCACGAAGGGTTGTGTTCTTCATTATGTAATCTTTCATGAAAGCACTCTGATCAAATTGAATGCCTCTGTGAACTTTTTTTAGTACTAACCCATGCCTGATGTAAAACTGTAACAAGCGATAGTGACACACGTAATTGAATTTATCATTTAAATTTGGCACTAGTTTGGTGTCTTCTTTTTTCCCTGTCATACTCATTTTCTCAACTGCTAATGGATAATCATTGTGGTAATCATGTAGATGGTGTGGGTACTCCAGGTCTACTTCAAAGATCCAACCCTTTTCATCATTTTGACCTCGAGCCATAATATATTTTGTTAATTTTTTTATGCCATACTGTGACAAATCATACAAACAAAAGTTTTTTAATGGCAACAATTCACACATTGCAAATCCATACAAATTATTAGCATCCAAGTACGTAATAAATGACCTTGACATTGAGGGGTCAAAGTCGTCAAGATATTTATTATTTGCCTTGGCATAATTATTTGCTGCTAAACTAATGCCCCCCCTCAATTCGCGTTCCACCATTTCACCCATCGTACGATCAGACAACAGGTCTATAAATATCTTACTGGATTTCAAAAATGCATCCCATGTCATGCCAGGACTAGTGATGTAGCAAGCTGGGTCAAGACTGTAATGTAACAAACCCTTCTCACGGTAACTTTCAAATACATCTGCTAGCAAGCAAACGTCAGCTTTCAAGTACTGGTCATGGTAGTCACCAATTGTCTGACATCCTAGTTTACCCCATGCATCAAGTGCGTGCTGGTAATCAGAGTCAGAAATACCTTTGCCAGTTAGTGTAGAATAAAATTTCTCTTTTGGAGGCAGTCTCCTTTCTTCAAACACTACCCAGTCACTGATGTACTCATATGGATAAACACCTTTTTTAATCAAGTCTGGCTCAAAATATTTACTTGTTATTGGATACTCAGTCAGTCCTTCTGCTAGACTAGCCAACCCTAAAGACAGATGTTGCATAGAGTCATAAAATGATAATTTGTCTAACCTAAAAGTCAAGTCCCAGCCAGCACACCAATATAGGTCCAATATTGGCCCAATATTGGCTCAGATATTGGGCCGATATATGGGTGGCAATATTGGTCCAATATTGGAAGCGCAAAATGGCCCATTGTTGGCCCAATATCGGGTAAATGTTGGCTGCCAAGCTGGATCCATTGTTGGCCCAATATCGGGTGAATGTTGGCTACCAATATAGTGCCAAGCTGGATCCATCCTAGAACCAGTATGGTGAATATTGGCTGCCAATATAGTGCCAAGATGGATCCATCCTAGGGCCAGGATGGTGAATATTGGCTGCCAATATAGTGCCATGCTTAATCCATTCTGGTGCCAACATGTAGCAAATATTCTGCCAACCTTTTTCCAACATGAATAGTAGTGTCCCAGATTTGGATATTGGTAATTTAATCCAGCTTTTTTTCTGAGGAAAAAGATCATGCAAACATATATTAATCTGATAGTTATCAAATCAAACGTTCATCAAAATATGTAACTCAAAACACAACTTAAAAAGAAAGACCTGAACTCAGATTCACAGTGATGCACAAGTTTAATCTGATTTTCAGTTTTATGAAAAGAAAACACTAACTATACCGAAATGAAGGACAATGATTATCTCATTTAACCCTTTCCATCCTGATACATTACTGCCTGAAATAATTTGACCATGATAGCTCAAGAATAGTGCCAGAACAGCTTGGTGCACAGCTCTGTCACCACCCTTGAACTAAAATGGTTGATCTATATATCCTTACCCATAACATACCTTTCACAGGGCAATCTGAAGTTTAAAAAAAAATCACCCTCAGGCAGGATTCGATGGATTAATTACATCCCCCCCCCCCCCCTCACACAAAAAAGAAACCTGTCTGTAACAATACACAAAATGTAAAAAAAAAAAAAAGCCCACAATTATTGAATTAAGAAAACAATTGTTCTGATACATGACAATAATGACATACAAAAACCATCTCTGAATGTACATACACACAGATGTTCAGGTACTGGCAATAGGATCTGTAAACATAACAGATTTTGTACACAGCACATTTTTTACCTGCTCCCATAAATAACTTTCATACAGATTAACAGAATATACTGACATAATTCGATTGGAGACTAAATTTCCTCCTAAACATACAGGATTTGGCACAAACAACATTGGTTATGAAAAGAAAGAAGAGAATCTCATATGAATTGTCCTTATTAACCCTTTTCATCCTAATACACACACACATGCTTGAAATTAATTTGACTATGATAATTCAAGGGTGGTGCCAGAATAGCTTGGCACCTGAGACACCAAGCTATTCTGGCACTACCCATAAACTAAAATGGTTAATCTGTCGCAAAATTTGTAATGTAGCCTTCAAGCAAATCTGACAAACTCAGCCTCTGGATTGAATGGGTTAAAAATAGTATCAAATAAAACCTTAAATGTAATGGGGAGGAGGGGGGTGGGGGGAGTAAAAGTTCATGCATGCAGCCAGTTAGCATTTTAATAACTTGCAACTAAAAGCAGGTTTGCTCTACATTGCTTGAAAGCCCTAAACTAGCCAGTAGCTGCCATCACTTTTCAAACATAAACACTTCCGCAACAGATGGTTACAAAACATGTATGTCTTATTAAAATGTTATGTGCAACAACAAAAAAACATGAGGCAAGCTTAAGTGATCAGGCAAACTATACTTGTAAAAATAAACAATATGTTTACAAGCATCTTGGCCCGACTGACTTAACAGTGTAGCAAACTGAATATTTGAATCAGAATGAAACTTAATATTGCAATCAAAATTAGTTTAATTTTCTTCTGTCATGGACAGTTTAGTTGAAATTAATGTCCAATGTTTGAAGTTGATGTTGCTTTGACCGGGAAAAAAGTTAATTAAAAATTCTAAGATGGTAGACAGAAATGACAGATCTATACCATATATAACCATTACACAACATATATTTTATAACGTTTCATAACAAAAGAAATTGTAGTTTTAACAAAATCACAAAACATGCACTACATTCTAGTTTCTACTTAATATGATAAATCTGATGACAACAGGTATGATTAACCCTTTGGCTGTCTGTATTGCACTATAAGTCGCAATGATTCCTGCAGGAATCATCACAATGTCAGGCAGTACTGATAGCCAGAGGGTTAAGCAGCTTGCAGAGAAACTAAAACTATACTAATCACTGTCAGTCTGTGTCCTGCAGGAATCATCACAATGTCAGGCAGTACTGATAGCCAGAGGGTTAAGCAGCTTGCAGAGAAACTAAAATAAAACTATACTAATCACTGTCAGTCTGTGTCCTGCAGGAATCATCACAATGCCAGGCAGTACTGATAGCCAGAGGATTAGCAGCTTGCAGAGAAACTAAAACTATATACTAATCACTGTCAGTCTGTGTCCTGCAGGAATCATCACAATGCCAGGCAGTACTGATAGCCAGAGGGTTTAGCAGCTTGCAGAGAAACTAAAACTATATATATACTAATCACTGTCAGTCTGTGTCCTGCAGGAATCATCACAATGTCAGGCAGTACTGATAGCCAGAGGGTTTAGCAGCTTGCAGAGAAACTAAAACTGTACTAATTCACTGTCAGTCTGTGTCCTGCAGGAATCATCACAATGCCAGGCAGTACTGATAGCCAGAGGGTTTAGCAGCTTGCAGAGAAACTAAAACTGTACTAATTCATTGTCAGTCTGTGTCCTGCAGGAATCATCACAATGTCAGGCAGTACTGATAGCCAGAGGGTTTAGCAGCTTGCAGAGAAACTAAAACTGTACTAATTCACTGTCAGTCTGTGTGTGCTCGCTTTGCCGCCTCCCACCTCTGCTTATTCCCATCGCGATCAATTGATCCAGTAACTGAGTTAAAACGTGGTCTATGTCTGTTGCACTACCATGGCACCTTCTCACACCATCTGAAAATAAAATGCATGTCTGATTACTGAATCCTGTAGAGTTGACTTTAAGAGAGGTCACTGAAATTGGTGTTTATACTGTGGAAAGTACCCTTGGGCCAAGTCTGAACATTTACAGAAGACTGTGGCTTGCTTAGTCTCAGAGAAATACCAATTGATGCATGTTTCATGACGGGCAATGGCTAAAACTAAAAACCATCTGACAGATGACCCAAAACAAAGACTCACTTCGGCCAGTTTTGCAATATCCATGCAGTCACTTGAATGGTTTGATCCCATTTTGGACTTCAGTTAAGTCCCTTCTATTTATAGAAAGGAGCTTTTAGGAAAGGTCGCAGTGGGGCGAATTTAATAGCATGTCCATGTCAAGGCAAGCAGGCTAAACCTCTAATTGAAGCAATAAGATAAAAATTACGTCATGTCTAGTTACACTAACTTCGCTGCTGAACGTACATTTGGCGTGAAGCGCCGTATGTGCGAATGTATGCGTGCATATAAAACAAGAGTTCTTATCTTTGATATTTCTGTACACACAAGCTTGAATTTAAAACTTGGTCTTGGTGAAATAATTTCTTAAGTGGGTGGCGGCTAAGACAACCTCCGAGCATATTGTAATGAATGACACATTGAAGACATAAACAACCGTTTATAGGAAGTCGGTTGACCCAGATTAGAGACCGTAATTTTTAATTTAATAATAAAACAGAGCATTAATTACTTAATTATAATTTACCAATCATTGCGTTGTGCAAGTTACACAGTCTGCTGAAGGCTTCATTCCCCTTTTTTTCAGTGAGGTTGTACAATATATCCAGACACTGACTTGTCCTCATCAAAAAGGGCATTGTCCTCCGTACACAATCTTTAAAGTCCAAGCCTCCAGTGGGATAAGTACAGAATCTGCAAACACACACAGAAAAAAATAAAACGGTTTTTACAAATAAAATTTGTCCAAAAGAATCACAATCAAAATTTACCTTTCTCTGTAGTTTTCCTGCATAGAGCAGAAAGCATAAAACGAAACACAAAACTGCATGTAAATTATAATAAAATATTAGTTTTTAAACCTCCAGCTACATAACTAAATTCATCAACCCAAGCAGCACACCACAAAACAAGAAAATGCAAACAATATTCAGTTTCAAATGTATAATTACCATGTTGTTCCTGGTCGCCACGCGTTGTCTAGGACTGTGTTGAGGTTCTCCAGTTCTGCACGATCTTGTAGTGGGAATTCCTGATTTTTCTCCTCTTCGACCAGTACGACTCATCTTTAAAATCCATATTTTCTCAAGGAGAAGTTTAAAATCGTACTATACATGTACGTATACCTTAATCAGCAAGTGCACGTGGCGTCAGCGAAAGAAATATAGAAGAAAGAAAGCTGGAACTTGGTCTGGCAATGGAATTTGTAGCCTTGGTTTGCAGTCAAATTTGGCGGAAATAATCGCAGCATGTGCTATACCGGCATGCATTGCAGTGTCTGACAAAACATAGAATGTGGCGAATAAATGTTATATAAAAAAAAATATTTAAACAAAAAAAAAGTCACGGCGTGCCCAAACTATGGTAAAAGATTGCCGTTGTATATTTATTTTCAAGATAAATGTCGGCTAGATTTTAAATTTCATCTGTCAATGTTGCGAATTGGGCCAGACTGGCTCGCCTATCGTGTGCCAACATTTGCAGTCGAAGCAGCGCGCGGGCGCGGTACAGCCTCCGGCGGCTCGCGTGATTGTTCCAGCTTGGCACCAAGATTGATTATACCGGCGCGCGCGCGGGCTCACGCGATACCGGCACCCGTGTTGGTTTCAGCATGGCGCTAAGCTCTCGCATACTGGCCCAATATATCGGCCATTATCCAGCAATGGACCAATATTTGCCCAAGATACTGTGCGTGCTGGGGTATTTCTCAGTTGTCTGAGCAATACAACTTATGTTTCTGTAAGACTCATCCACAGCCTGCATGATAATGTGTGAATCATATCCCTTCAGATTGTGGAAAAAGATTGGTAACTTGTATGTCTTAGGATCTATTTTTAATAACAAGTTACAATTGTTATGTGCAGCACCTCTGTAACATCCAGTTATGTGATCATGGTCACGAACTTTATCACCCCCCAGAGGCTGTTCGCAAATCCAACACGTCACAGCTGTATCAAATTTCAGTTTGTCTTCTTCTGTCATCACCAAAGGCATCTGACATGTTGTGAGATATTGTACTACCTGACTATACAGTTGTCTCATTTCTATTAAAAACAGGCATGCTGCATTTTCACCTCTGTAGATAACAGGCTCTGAATGAAGACCGTCTGACCTAACAATAATGTATCCAAAAGAACACACCACTTGGTCACTCAATTTTATAGTCTTTGGTAATGACTCTGGAACTGGACCTTCATATGGAACGACGAGTGATTCAAAATCTGCGTATACTACAAATGGCAGCTTTTGTTGATTAACATAGTTCTTGAAATAAACCTTGCTGCCAGGATCTGGATACCTAAGTATTGTTTGAATGTCATCAGCCGACCTACAGTGCTGGGTATGCTTATGTGCCACTTTTATACAGGAGAACCTTTGTAAGCATCTTTTACATATTTCCTGTTTGCCATTGTGTTTTGATACATGATTATGAATTAGTCGTGACATACTCCTAATAATTGTGTAGTGAAAGTTATCACCAGAGCTTATTAGTAACATATCAACATGTTTATCTTCTGACTGCCCATAGGTTGGGGCAATTGGAGATACTCTAATTGGCTGTAACTTATTCTCAGATTCATTTTCCCACACAAACACATTTACAGATATACCAGGATTTAGTTTTTCAAACAAGTCTATGTCCTCTATTTTAACAGGGAACTCAATGCCACTGAAGTTGAGTTCATTTATAAAATTGGTATAGTTAGATACACGTTCAGGTTTTGTTTTTACAAAATGCAGTTTGGCAAGTACACACCACATAAAACAGAAATTATCATTGTTCTGAATATTGACCACACCCTTTTTGTCTACAACCTCTTTTGGTAGTGGTATCCATGATTTGCCTAAAATAGGATGATATCTTGACTGCTTTAGTTGTAGTTCATGTACAAGGCCTTCATGCCAGCCAGACCCTTGCATTTCTGCTCTGTCAATTGCTTCATGGAAGTCTGGTAACAATCTTTCTCTAAACACTTTCTCTAGTTCTCTTCTCGAATTAACTGTGTGCTGCCTTGTCGAGATATACGTTACAATAACTTCACCAACATCTCTGACAAATTCTATTTTTGCAACAATCTGAATCTTTACACTATCAGAAAGAAGGTTATTTTGTATGACTAAAAAAGATCTTTCTATTGATTCATAGACATTGTAAATATTATATATAGGTAAGTCAGTTGTGTGAAACACGTTTCTTAATCTTTGATGGTTGTCCATCTTTTTTATTTGTCCGACAAAAAAATAAATAGAAAATTATATAATGAAAAATGGCACTTTATTGACTAAAATCTATATAATAGACAAAATTAATTACCAACTAATAAGCCACTTCATAGATATGTCTTCTGTTGTATCATGTTCAATCTTTTGCATGTGTAATATTGTTTTATTTAACAGTAATAAATTTAACATTTTTATTTTCTTTTTTTATTTGATGGTATATTTGTAAACACATAATCTTAAACCAGTCAGATTTAGCATCATAAACTAAAAAATCATTTGTCCTATTATTATAACATGGAAAAGTATTAGAATATCCAAGATAAAAACTATATGTCATATATATTTTCATTGGTGTTGGAAGTGATGAAAAAGGGTGTCTAACTTGTGTTTTTAAGTCACTAATAAGCATAAAACCCCTAAAACTCGATGTAATATCTATGAATTTACCAATAGGCCAATTTTGATTTTCTTGTCTGTCTGTCATTTTTTATAGACAAACCAAAAAGATAAATTAATTTACTAACCCATATCCAGTGGGTTGATCTGTCTTCAAAATGAGCTTTAGATGCTTAGTTGATTTCAGTTTATTTTTTACATCATCCCGTTCTTGCTTATTTGGAATGACATCGTTCTCTCTGAGACAGTCTTCAAAGCTGTCACGATCCTTACAGTAAAACAAACAGATAAACTTTAACTGCTCACGAAAATCTTTCAGTACAGCATTATATTTCTGAGTGAGAATCCATACACTTATGTTTGCATGTCTGCCACTAAAGGCAAGTTCTGCCAGTGTGTTTCTCTTCTTGACAATATCTTTTTCTGCAGAACAGTCATCAACTATGAACAATGTTGGCTGTCCTTCAAATTGCTTGTAAAAATATAGCAGGTAATCATTCAGTTTTTTCTCAGGGTCGACTAAGTATATGTTGTTGTCAGTCCAAATGAATAAACGGTTGTGATAAGCTTTGTTGTGTTTGATTGTTGGACAAAATATTACAATGTTTTCGAAATGATGAAGGTATCTTGTTTGTAAGAGGTTAAGAACAAATTCAGTCTTCCCACACGAAGTGGCGCCACAAAATAGGCCGCAATGTGAATCGTGCGTCATTAAGTCCATTTTAATACAAAATATAATTTTAATACAAGTAACCGTCTGCAATATGATTAAAACAAAACTTATCTTTTGGTTTACAAGATGTTTCTTAACAAAACACATAAATCCTTCCTAGCAAAACACATCTTGCATTCAACACATCATTTTCAAAATGACTACACAGATGACTGTAAAATCTTTCAGGCAAAACTAGCCTAACATAGTTCGTTCGTCCACAGCACCGAGGCCGTGATCATGACTGGCCCTGAGGCCCTGAGCGGGTTATGCCTTGGGTGGGACAGAGAAATCTATTGCCTCATGCACAGCAGATGCGAGATTGACGTGCGGGAGGCGTTGACTGAGTTACGGGTAGTAGGCTAGCATGAGGCATAGATTTTCATGCGAAGCCCTGCGACTGAGTGCAGCAGCTCATGAGAATTTATGCCTCATGCGCAGGCCGTGGTTAGTTCGGGTGTAATCATATGGACGGTCCTCAGTGACTGACGGGCGGGTTATGGGGGCCGCGCAGACGCGACTGAGATTGACGTGCCAATAGGAGGCAGCTTTGAGTTACGGGTGAGTAGGCTAGCATGAGTGCATGTGTCACAAGTCCTGTTAGGGCTGGCCTGCGCAGAAGTCAACAGTAAACACCCTTTAGTCTACTCACAAGAAGGGCCTTATCTTAAAGCTTTCTCTGTTTTCCAACAGGTTGCAAACTCATTTTGGTTCTGTGTCTGTGAAGACTTCATGGTGTTTATACATAGAGTGGGTTTTTTCCCCTGCCCACATTGTGGGTGTGTAAAGCCGCTGGCTATTTGAATATATGAAAGAAAACCATAGGGTCTGGTACATATTTAAAAAAATTATAAATTCCTGTATGAATATTGTGTAGGGTCTGGTACATATTAAAAAAAATTAAAAATTCATTTATGATTATTGTGTTTGGTCTCGTACATATTGACTCAAGTAGGGTGCATACCGAGACAAGTTCGGTGCATATTTTTCAGAACAGGTCCAATCATAACGCGCTTGAACGAAGGTGGCTGTTTACTAGTCTGAGGTTATATATATATTTCCTGGTGCGCACTGTCGATTGTGTGGCCATGTCAATTGTATGGTGGACTGTGAAAGTAGGTCAGTTTGTTTAGAAGTGAATCGGCGCATTGTCTATTGTGAAATTGTATGGATGAGTGCGGAGGGTGGTGACGTTTAAGGGGAAGGGGGTGTATTACGCAGTTTGTTTAGTAGTGAATCAGCTCACTGTCGCCGCGTGCTTGTCTATTGTTTATTGTGACATTGTATGGCTGAGTGCGGAGGTAGGTGGGTGGTGACGTTTTAAGGGGAGGGGGGAGGTGTATTATGCAGTTTGTTAAGAGGGCATTATGCGGTGAATCAGATACATTCTTTGCACTGAGAATTGGGATAACGGGAGATTGGAAATTCTGAAAAGTAGCCTATGTAATTTACCCTGATTTAAAACTATCGATACGGTATTACTGACATAGGTGTCATTAGCGTAATTACGTATGTAATTTACCCTGATTTAGAAGTATCGATACGGTATTACTGACATAGGTGTCGCAGGGCTCTCTCTTTTATAAGATATTTTAACTAGCCTTTTGTTTCCAAGGGGTTGGGGGACCTGACTGGGCAGATAAATCTGTTAAATGTATTTGGTCAAGTGCGTTTGTTTATTTACGGAAAGGATTAAATAAATCAATTGTTTCTTAAATGGGTGGGGTTGTATTCTCCTATATTGTATCTCTCCTTCTATCCGATGATGTGCACTAAGCGCAGTGGATCGAATGAGGTCACCGGTACGCCCCACACTTTACAAAATCTTAGCTTTGTTCTCATTATTGGAATCCGCGGGAAATGGTATGAACCCAGATTGGTTTGATCGTCACTGTCTGCATCCAGATTAATCAAGTCTTCCCCATTGTAGGACCCAAAGAACCTTGTACTTTTTTCTCCTTTTTTTAAATTTATTTTTATTTTTTATTCGTGTGCTTGCCACAATAACCCCTTCGCTGCCAGCGATAACAAATTTTGCGTCTGAAACCACTGCAGACTGCCCGACACTCGCTTGGAGTACACACTGAAACTGGAACCAAACATAGGCATGAAGAACGTAGGACCAGCAAGAGACATAAATCCTCATGAGGCCACGCGACTGCGGGAGCTCATGAAGGTTTATGTCTCTTGCAGCTGGGTAGCCTTCTCCTTGTCCCGGCAGTGAATGGGTTAAAATGATTCAATCAAGATCAAAAGCCAAAGTCGATATTAACTGGATTTGATCAAAGGCAAGGTTGCAGAGTGGGGCAAACATGGAGGGATGCAGTTGCCAAGATGGAAGAGTATCGACAGCATTGATGGAACTGGGGGTGGTCAGTTTTCCTACTAGAAATGCTGATCAGCTACTACCCTTGCACTTTCATGGTCGGTTGTTGAGATCCTGCTGAAGTGTACTATATTGCTGAGTATCAGTCATAATCTTGCTTCAGCCACTGACGGAGCCGGCACAGCAAGCAGCACCCAAATGCAAGAATATCGTTGTCTCTTTTCTGGATTAACCCGAAAATTCTATCGTCATCCAACTGCAAGAGGTATAGATCCTCATGAGCCTCTACAGTTGCGGTGGCTCATGAGGGTCTATGCCTCTTGCTGACACCACTTTGAATCCATGTTTCTGGGACGGTTAAGGTTTTATTGTGTTGAATTAACGAAGATTGCAGAAGCAAGGTCTGCGTGAACTGGCACTGGACGGGTTAATACAGGATTGTTGGAAATCTGTCATTCAATCCTCTGTTTTCGTCGAAATACGTGCAGTTTTTACCTACTTCAGATTTACGAACAACGTTTTTTCTCAGACAGAAACGCTAGCCTCTGTGAATGATGTGCCGGAGAGACGCCATTTCTAGCGGATGGCATGCCGGGACTGGTTAAAAGAGTGCTATAATGGAAGCCAGTGTGCAGGGTTAGTGAGTGAGACAGTTGGGCCATTAACTCATGACAAACAGAGACATTAATTATCACCCGCCCAGCCGCCGGATACAAAAATAATGAAGTCGTTTTTGACAGTAATTACATGTGGAAAATGTTGATCTTTCAGATCCTCATCACCTGCATTGTGTGGTTTCCTCATCTCCCCCATGGCGGTTATTTCCCGAGTTATTTCTTGGTTGGCTTTTGTTGTGATTCTCAGGTTCTTTCACTGTCAGCAAGCGCCAACAGCCAAATGGAGATTGACCGTGGTAGTTTACTGGTGCAGCCTGATTACCTTGGTTACCTTGACTACCTTGGTGCTGTGAGATGAGATATTTGGAGACGCACTGTACCATTACATGGCAAAAGGGAGCATATGCATTTTTGAGAAAAGCGAGATTTTCATTGTGCAGACACTGAACTCCCATGAAAGCACCAGATTGTACTCTCAAATGAGATCCTTTCTCAGACACTTTCACGTGTGCTCTGCGTGCAGACGCAACTGAATTAGTCAGTTTGGCTGTGGAATTGAAAATTAGTGTAAAGCCATCAGCGCGACACACGTGCAGTGTCCTCTGCCTCTGCATTTCCGTTGCCTATTATTTAGCCAACCAATACTTTTCGATTGAAAATGCTGCTGGCTTGATTTCCGAACGGGTCATATTTCCTTGCTTACTTCTCTTCGGCAGCCTTTTTTCACATGTCCCTGCTAATGTTTCCGTGGGTGGAAGGCTTCTTGCAGAAAGGAAGGGTTGATGTTTATACAGCCATTGTCAAATCTAACTCACAGAAAGACCGTTTGAGGAACAGACATGAAACTGAAGTCAATTTAACCCTGACATGCTGTGACAGGATGTGGACCGACCATGATAGTTTAAGGGTGGTGTCAGAATAGCTTGGCACCTGTGGGCACCAAGCTATTCTCACACCACCCTTGAACGATCATGGTCGACCTGTCCCAGAACTGTTATATAGACCTCAAGGATATCTTTGACAAAATGATAAATTCATCCTCAGAACGAGTTAATAAAAACGATCTCTGCCAACACGTAACAGCGCTGTGATTCCCCTTGGTTTGAGTACCAACACGTAAGATATATTGTTTTTGGCCTAGCTATTTTGACACCACCTCGAACTATCATGGTCGATCTGTCTCTAGAACTATGAAGTAGACAGCGTCATGGATATCTATTTTAGAAAAAAAATTATAAATTCATCCTCAGAACGAGTTTATAAAACCGATCTCTGTCAACACGTAAACTAGATTGTCGTTGGCCCTTCAACTGCGTGGGCTCCTGAGAATCTGCGCCTCCTGATGGCCAGGACTGAAAGGCTGATGTGTGGGTTGCGATTTCCGCTCCGGAAACCTGTCAAGGCAGACCACGTGTTCTCTGTGAGTGCTTTCATTGGATACCAGAACACACAGGCTATTTGTGGTTTCTGTTGATTTAAATCCTACATTTGTATCAGGTTAATGTAATTGGCAACACAGGGTGAACATTGTGTAAATATGCATTGCGTAAAGTGCGAAGCTGCTTTCTTCTTCACACATTTTACAATGCTTCTCGCAAGTTATTGATTTGCTGTGCCGCACAGCTTCACTGTGGTCATCCGCTCGCAACTGGTCGGGTCAGGTCAAATTAAAGTATGCATACACAGTGAACAATTGCACCTAGTGTTTCAAAGTCCCGAATCGATACACTCGGTTTTCCAGCCAGTTTATATACTGACGCAATCAAACACCTTTTGTGTTTCTTCCCTCAGACAAAGCCCATTCAGAATACTGAACTAATGCTAGAACGGTCACTATCGTATACTTTTTAGGACAACGCACCCGGGGTACACTGTCCTATGTTAAACTGTACACGGTGTATCCTGTCCTGTGTTAAACTGTACACGGTGTACCCTGTCCTGTGTTAAACTGTACACGTTGTACCCTGTCCTATGTTAAGTGGACTGTATACGGTGTACCCTGTCCTGTGTTAAACTGTACACGGTGTACCCTGCCCTGTGTTAAACTGTACACGGTGTACCCTGTCCTGTGTTAAACTGCACACGGTGTACCCTGTCCTGTGTTAAACTGTACACATTGTACCCTGTCCTATGTTAAACTGTACACGGTGTACCCTGTCCTGTGTTAAACTGTACACGGTGTACCCTGTCCTATGTTAAACTGTACACGGTGTACCCTGTCCTATGTTAAACTGTACACGGTGTACCCTGTCATGTGTTAAACTGTACACGGTGTACCCTGTCCTGTGTTAAACTGTACACGGTGTACCCTGTCCTGTGTTAAACTGTACACGGTGTACCCTGTCCTATGTTAAACTGTACACGTTGTACCCTGTCATATGTTAAACTGTACACGTTGTACCCTGTCCTATGTTAAACTGTACACGTTGTACCCTGTCCTGTGTTAAACTGTACACGGTGTACCCTGTCCTATGTTAAACTGTACACGGTGTACCCTGTCCTGTGTTAAACTGTACAAAGGTGTATCCTGTCCTTTGTTAAACTGTACACGTTGTACCCTGTCCTTTGTTAAACTGTACACGGTGTACCCTGTCCTTTGTTAAACTGTACGCGGTGTATACTGTCTTTTGTTAAACTGTACACGGTGTATCCTGTCCTTTGTTAAACTATACACGGTGTACCTTGTCCTTTGTTAAACTGTACACGGTGTACCCTGTCCTTTGTTAAACTGTACACGGTGTACCCTGTCCTGTGTTAAACTGTACACGGTGTACCCTGTCCTATGTTAAACTGTACACGGTGTACCCTGTCCTGTGTTAAACTGTACACGTTGTACCCTGTCATATGTTAAACTGTACACGTTGTACCCTGTCCTATGTTAAACTGTACACGGTGTACCCTGTCCTATGTTAAACTGTACACGGTGTACCCTGTCCTTTGTTAAACTGTACACGATGTACCCTGTCCTATGTTAAACTGTACACGGTGTACCCTGTCCTTTGTTAAACTGTACACGGTGTACCCTGTCCTATGTTAAACTGTACACGGTGTACCCTGTCCTTTGTTAAACTGTACACGGTGTACCCTGTCCTTTGTTAAACTGTACACGGTGTACCCTGTTCTGTGTTAAACTGTACACGGTGTACCCTGTCCTATGTGAAACTGTACACGGTGTACCCTGTCCTATGTTAAACTGTCACGTTGTACCCTGTCATGTGTTAAACTGTACACGTTGTACCCTGTCCTGTGTTAAACTGTACACCGTGTACCCTGTCCTTTGTTAAACTGTACACGGTGTACCCTGTCCTTTGTTAAACTGTACACGGTGTACCCTGTCCTGTGTTAAACTGTACACGGTGTGTCCTGTCCTGTGTTACTGAAACTGTACATGGTGTACCCTGTCCTGCGGTAATTTATATCAAGCTTTGCAAGTCTCCCTTGCTACGCGAGAGCCCGCTCAACGTGCCGCGAAGTTGGCCGGTTAAGCAGAACAGTTTAACACTGGACAGGGTACACCATTGACAGTTTAACACTAAACAGTGTACCCGAGGTACAGTGTTCTAAAAAGTATGCGAAAGTGACCACTGCAGCTGAACTAATAGCGTAATTTTACAAACGTTTAAAGTACAGACTTTCAAAACATGTAAGCCTGCTGCCATTTTTGATGACCACACGAAGACAGTTGAATTGCTTCTAGTTGACAGGCTTCACACATTGTGCACATAAATGACGGAGTTACTGGGTTATTGTCTACCGAATTGAAAATACGGGTCGGAGCGCGTTCCATACAATACAAAGGTCTTAACAGTCGGGCGGGCCTCAGATTGTGGTAAAGAAGTAACAAAATCAAAATGAGTCACGTCTCGCTGCTCTAACCTTGCTGTTGAACGTACTTTTGGCGCGAAATGCCGTGTGTGTGTGTGTGTGTGTGTGTGTGTGTGTGTGTGTGTGTGTGTGTGTGTGTGTGTGTGTGTGTGTGTGTGTGTGTGTGTGTGTGTGTGTGTGTGCGCGCGCGCGTGCGCGTATGTATATAAACACAAAAATCTCCGCCGAAGTTGGCTTACATACAAGCTTGAAAATAGATGAACTGCTTCATTCAGTTTAAGGAGAGCATCCGAGCATATTGAAATTGGATGTCTCATGAAGAGTTAACCCCCACCCGGGTCTGCCTTGGGTGGGGGTAACTACTTTTTAGTTCCCGGGGTCACCCTGGTCAGCCCCACAGGGTGGGTTTTCCTTTCAATTCTGGGCATGTGTTTCTGTCTACCCTTGGTCCATTCACCTGTATTTGCCTTTTTAAACTCTCCCTACTGTGTGCGCTGCCTGTAGCTCTTGATATTGGATGTGTGTTGCTAAATGGTCTTGGCTTTATTTAGGCCCCATGTCGTAGGTTTATTTAACATATTGGACCGGCTGGCGACATACATTCAATATTCTGTTTAGTTTAGTTTTTTTTCACAAGCAGTGCAGGCACGTCCTGAGAAAGCCTTGTTGCTGTCGGGACGTTAAGCAATGTACAATCAATCATAATCATAAAGAGTTAAATGACCGAAATTCGGTTGACCCACATTGGAGTCCATAATTTTGATTATTTGCGCTTGGAAATTTTGCATATAGCTAGTTTTTAGAAAGACATTGGATGAGTTCGTTAGGCAGCTTTTTACCTCTTCACGTTTTTCGAAAATAAAAATTCAATGCGGAAAAAATGTCAAAAGTAAGACTCCTCGATTTCATCAGAAGAATCAGACAGTGACGGTGACGTAAAAGCAGAAATTTCGTCATCACACAGACATCGACGCAATACTCTAGATGTTACTCTCTCTCTCTCTCTCTCTCTCTTAGCATCACTCGACGTGACGATCGTGTACTTGGTCAGACTGGGCTTGCCGTTTACATCCATAACTCAGTCCAACATTTAGTAAAAAGGCGTGAGGACATAGAAACTCCGGAAGTTGAGTGCATTTGGTTGGAATTTAGGGCTCCAAAAACTAAACCCGTCTTCATCGGCTTTTGTTATCGTAACCCATCAGCCAAGTTTGAATGGTACGACGATTTCTTGCATGCAGTAGAAAAAGTTGGCCTACCTAACTGTGATGCGTTGCTACTAGGCGACTTTAACATAGATATGTTAAAGCCCCATACCGCGTGGGATTGCATCACCACACAAACCGGCTTAGAACAATTAGTTTCGGCCCCTACTAGGATCACAAAAACAACCGCAACACTCATTGATCACATTTACACCAACCGTCCCCTTAGTGTGTTCAATGTTAGTGTTCCTGACCTCAGCATCAGTGATCACTTTCCTACTGTGTGTTCCTGGTCAACAAAACTGCCAGTGCATCGTAAGAACGGGCACACAACTATAACGTACCGCTCATTTAAACAGTTTAATCAGTCTGCTTTTCTAGCAGACCTTGATCAAACACCATTTAATGTCGTTAATAACGAAACTGACCCTGAAAAGGCTCTGACTATTTGGTATCGACTCTTTACAAGAGTACTTAACAAACACGCCCCTTTACGGCAAAAGCGGGTAAAAAACCACACGTTACCGCCTTGGCTAACGCAAGGAATAATTGAAGCTATGAAATTGAGAAATGACTTAAGAAGACACAAGCTATTTAACGAATACAAAAAACAACGTAACCGTGTCAAGTCTATGGTACGCAGGGCTCAAAAGTCTCTCTTTGAACGAATGATTAAAGAAGACAGAGATACTGCCGCAATCTGGCGCGCAGTTAATCTCATCACCCGAGGTAACAGCAAGAAATCGTCAGCCATTCCTTCTAGTATTACTGCAGACATCTTTAACAAACATTTTTTGTCTGTTGCCGAGTCAATCATACCCTCAAGCGGAAAAACGTCTTACACATGCCCGGAGTCCCTGCTTAACTTCTGTAAGCAGAAGACTAAGGACAAACCCCCCTTCTCTATACCGCCTCTAGCTGTGTATGAAGTAGGAAAACTGATCGGGTCACTGAAAAACAAAAAATCATCGGGACCTGACGAGATCAGTCCTAAAATCCTGAAACTGTCCCTTCCCTATACAGTAGAATCGTTAACGTATATTTATAACTTATGCATCCAACAAAATATATTTCCATCAGAACTGAAGCAAGCCAAGGTTATCCCTTTGCCTAAATCAAAAGATCTGTCTGATGTTAATAACTATAGACCCATCTCAATATTATCCAGCCTTTCCAAACCTCTTGAAAGACACGTGCACAAACACCTTTATCAATATTTGGAGAGTCGTAGTCTATTGCACGTATTTCAGTCCGGCTTTCGCCCCAAGCATTCTTGCCACACGGCACTAACAAGACTTATTGATGCGTGGCTAGCATCCATAAATAACTCCCAAATAACTGGGTCGATCTTTATTGATTTTAAGAAAGCTTTTGACCTTGTAAATCATAACATTCTTTTGTCAAAACTTCAAGCATATCTTTGCAATGCAGGTGCTGTCTCATTGTTCACTTCATATTTAAGCGGAAGGAAGCAAAGAGTACTGTTAAATGGATCCTACTCCTCGTATGGTCACGTCAAAAGCGGCGTGCCTCAGGGCTCTGTCCTCGGGCCATTGCTGTTCTGCATATTTATCAATGACCTTCCACTACATATGTGACCCGCCACCACAAAATGAGTCTTAAGTCACTTTTTGGACATTTTGAGATATTGATATCAGCAGAAACTAGACAGAAAACCCTTTCCAATGGTGCCAATAACATGTGAATCAGACGATTGGTCACTGAGTTATGGTTTATATAAACTGGGGACCCCACACATGTACCCGACCACGCCACCCGACAATTTTCAAAATGAGTCTAAAGTCACTTTTTGGACATATTGAGATATTGACATCAGCAGAAACTAGAAAGAAAACCCTTTTTAATGGTGCGAATAACATGTGAATCGGACGATTGGTCACAGAGTTATGGTTTTTAGAAACTGGGGACCCCGCACATGTACCCGACTATGCCACCCGACAATTTTCACGAATAGCGGGAAATCGGGTCAGGGACATTACGACTCATTTCGTGGTGGCGGGTCACATATTAGTTGCCGCGATATTTCTTGTGACATGTTTGCTGATGACTGCACACTACACACTCCTCACAAAAATGTAGCTGCAATTAACATGCGTCTGCAGGAAAGCCTGCGCGAGGTCACCGACTGGTGTCATTCCAACTCCATGTCCCTGAATCCGTCAAAAACAGAATGCATGGTTATAACCACACGTCAAAAGCACCAGCTATGCCCGCTCTCTCTTAGTCTGTCTATAAACGGCAGCCCAATTGAGCAAGTATCACACCACCGCCTCTTGGGGGTCACTATAGATGATCAGCTTAAATGGCAACTGCATATTAATAATGTGTGCAAAAGAGTTTCCAGAAGCCTGTATATGTTGTCAAAATTGAAAACAATTACTGACACAGATACGCGTCTTCTTTTCTACAATGCTCATGTCAAGTCGCACATAGACTATGCATCAACAGTGTGGGATGGTTCTAGTGATGTACATTTGAAGAGGCTGAACTCCCTACATAGGAGAGCTGCTAAGCTTATATTTCCCGATCCCGAACTCTCAACTGACGAAAAGCTTAAAACTTTAAAAATTCTCCCTCTATCCCAGCACTTTCAGTTCAATAAAGGTGTATTGATGTACAAGCTGTACAAGCAATCATGTCCACTGTACTTGAGTTCTTTTTTCTCAGAACGGACATCTGTAGCTTCTAGACATGGACAACAATTCAAAGTACCCCTGCCGCGTATTGATTTATTCAAAACCAGCTTGTCATTCTCGGGAAGTTCATTCTGGAATTCTATTCCTGCAGAAATTAGAAACGCAAAGACGCTCACCTCATATAGGGACAGCCTCTTCAAACACCTAGAATCTCTGACGTAATCAAATCATTACAGTATTGGGATAACTTACACGTGTGTTCAGATGTGTACATGTGCGTGCTTGTGTGTGTGTGTGTGTATGTATGTGTGTGTGTATGTGTGTGTATGTGTGCGAGAGAGAGAGAGAGAGAGAGAGAGAGAGAGAGAGAGAGAGAGAGAGAGAGAGAGAGAGAGAGAGAGAGTCCCTTTTTCCCATAGCCGTACCATAATATTTGAATGCCAAAGAGTACCTTTGAATACTGCATGTACTGTGTATAATGTTTTTGCCTTCATATGTGTGTGCTCGATATGTTGGGCGCGCGCTCGCGTATGTGTGTGTGTGTGTGTGTGTGTGTGTGTGTGTGTGTGTGTGTGTGTGTGTGTGTGTGTGTGTACTGTATGTGTGACTCTGTGTGTGTGTGTGTGTGCGCGTGCGTGCATGCTGTGTGTGTGTGTATGTGTGTGTGTGTGTCGGCGTGAGAGAGAGAGAGAGAGGGGGGGGGGGGGGGAGAGATAGCACCTGCATTCATATTTGCCCTTGCTGTATGAACTTTAATGTACTTAATGATTCTTTGTTTATTGCTTTACTTTGTATTTTTACTCATTTTATACTTTTGTGCGTACGCGTATGCGGGTAGGTATGTCTGGAGTGCGTGTCCGAGAGCGTGTGTTTGTTTTTGTGCGTATGTGCCTGAGTGCGTGCGTGTGTAAGTGTGTGTGTGTGTGTGTGTGTGTGTGTGTGAGTGTTCGTGCGTGTGTGCATGCGTACTGAATTGCGGTGTACATGTGTGTGTGTGTGTGTGTGTGTGTGTGTGCGTGCGTGCATGCGCGGGTTGCGATGTGCATACGTGCGTACCTGAGTGCGTGTGTGGGTATGTGTGTGTGTATGTGCGTGGTGCGTGCGTGCGTGAGCGAATGTAGCAGTGCATGCAGCAGTGTGTGGTATGTGTATGTTTACATGTCTATGTCACTTATGTAGTAGATGTAGCAACGGCAAGTTTGAAAACTGGTCCTGTTACCAATAACTTCTACCGTTGGAAAATAAAGGTTCATTGTTCATTGTTCATTGTTCATTGTTCTCTCTCTCTCTCTCTCTCTCTCTCTCTCTCTCTCTCTCTCTCTCTCTCTCTCTCTCTCTCTCTCTCTCTCTCTCTCTCTCTCTCTCTCTCTCTCTCTCTCTCTCTCTCTCTCTCTCTCTCTCTCTCTCTCTATCTCTCTCTCTCTCTCTCCCTCTCAAAACAATGACGCGTATGTACTGTGACCATTATAGAGCTCACCGATGCATTGGCAAATTTGCGAGGCTTTTCAAATATATTTCAAAATCAGAATCAGGTCAAAGACAACAGGTAGGGACCCTTGACACCTAGTACAGCTCGCATATAAAAGGGACTTTGTAAGTTATGGCTCTTATATAGAGGAGACTGCGGGTTATGGTTCATCCCAACTTGTTGTTGTGATGTTTACGAACGTATTGTGGAAAAGGTGGAGAATGCATGCAAGCATATGCAGAAGAGGATTTGTGGGCATGGGTCATCCCACCATGTTCTTCAAAATGGTTGTGGCTACGCCAGCCCACAGAATGTATAACTGGTAGGAAGCGCCATGTGTCTGCGTCTGTGTTTGTGTGTGCCATTGTCGTGCGGATCAGGAGAAGGGGGTGATTTAAGGTGGAGAGAAATGAATCAGAAGGATAAGCTTAAAAACAGGAACAACTCAGAATGTTTATAAAAGAAAAACGCACGTGAGCTCAAAACAATACGGTAGACTTTGGGATAAAATTCTGATCTTGTTTTAAATTCTTAAATAATCGCAACATGGGTGTTTTAGAAACAATTGAAACACTATGTGCTATACGAAAAGAGCTTTGCTTAATCAGCGAAGAAGTCAGTGTGGTGATGTTGATGAAAGAAAAGCGCGATATCAGTAATGCCTGTTTGTTACTAATGATGCTGCTGACTGATTATCAGTCAATCCCCGACACACTACAACATGACCATGATAGCTCATGAGTGGTGCCAGGAGAGCTTGGGTCCTCCAAGCGTCGAACTATTCTGGCACGACTCTCGAACCATCACGCACAGTTTGTCTCCTCAAGTGTAATGCAATTTAGGGTCAGTGGAAAGTTCCAAGATTCGAGAACGTTGACCCGAAAGCTCAGTGTGCTGAACAACCTGTACCGTTTGTGGTTGTACTCCCCTTGATAGCCCCAGTCGGGGAGTACAGCACAAGTACACTTCTATTCAAATGAGATGCGAAGCATCTGATTTGAATAGAAGTGTACTTGTGGTGTACTCCCCGAGTGGGTCCTTTGCATCTCATTTGAATGGAACTGTACTTGCGGTTTAGGGGAGGAGCCCCGATTATGAAACAGTGTCTATTATGAAACACCTTGCTCCCGTCGAAACCGGAATAACTTTTCCAAATTCTGTCTGTGCCTTATTTCCGGTACAAGAATGTCAGGCGTGATGAAAACACGCCCAGAAAAAGTTATTTTTGACCCTTCTGCTTCTTATTTGTCGCCATTTTGAAACACCTAAATCAGCATTCAGTTTTGTGATTTAAAAAAAATAGCCGCTCTTGTCATGAAAAGCAATCTTCGGACATCACATAACCAGCGGCTTTCGTTTGGTTCTCTTTTCATTTGTTGTTTTGGAGGCATGCATTTTTCTGTAGAGGTATCTTGTTCCTATTATGAAACCCAAAGAGCACCTAATATGAAACAGTATTATAAGGAGCAGTGTTTGTCTAGCGTATATATCGGAATCCATCCAGCCAGGTTTCTTTTCCAAATTTCAGATGTTGATACCTTTTCTCAATACAGTGTCCCATATAAGGATCATGTCACTTTTGTCAAGGTCAAGGTCACAACGGCTACATTTAGTATGTAAGCCATTGTCCAGGCGATGTTACTGTAAAAACCGAAACGATTTGATCCAAATGGCAAATTGTGATTTTTTTTTTTGACGACACAGAGTGCTGAACACCAGAATCTCTTCACTGCCTTAAAGGCCAAGGTCACAACGGCCATATTTGTTTTGTGCAGAATTGTGTGCGAGGCAATATCTAAAAAAAAAATCATTGGACCTCTTCAGTCCAGAAGAAGAGGTGCGGGAGTGTGTGTGTGTGTGTGTGTGTGTGTGTGTGTGTGTGTGTGTGTGTGTGTGTGTGTGTGTGTGTGTGTGTGTGTGTGTGTGTGTGTGTAGGGGGGGGGGAGGGGGTTATTCCAAACTCCCAAAAATGGAAATTACACATTTAAAAATATCCTGTGAGCCGTGCACCCAGGAACACCCCTCTACCCCCTGAATATGCCTCTGAACATGTACACAGACCTGTGTCGATAATGCTAGCTTTTATCAAGTTTTAATTCTGAGGTGGAAAAACTAAATACATTAGCTTTTATTCCCTTATACATAGAACATTTTCCATACACTTGCTGACCATGCCTGATCTTTGACCTTTAGAAGAAGCCAATAAAATTAATATGCATAGACAGCGTAATCCCTAGCAACACATTTCTACTGGGTTCTTACGGCAAAGTTCACATACGAACTACCTTTAAGAGCAACAACCTAAAATAAAAAGCCTTCTTACTTCCCGTGACTTTTGACCTTAACGAGAGGTTAACTTAGTAAAGCTGCAAAGAAAAATTTTATCATTAGCTTTCTCTTTGGCAGTTTTTACATAATTTATAACTAGTTTCTTTAAAAAAATCGAACGTTTATTGACCTTTGTAACCTTGACCTTTCATGGAGGTCAGCGCAAATGACAATCAAAGTTATTGTCAAATAAGATCACTGTGCCAAATTAGAAGTCTGTGGCTCTGATGGTCTCTCAGAAATTCAAAATGATAAAATTTGTCACAATTGGATATACAAAGGATGATGGATGGTTGGACCAGTGGCGGATGACTCATTATATTTAACTCACTTTTAATGTTAAATGAGCCTATAATGTGTGCTAACCATCTCTCATACCTTAATTTTCCAACAAAATGTAAGTGAAACTTGTAAAAATGACACATTCACACTGTTTCATAATAGGAAACCTGGTGTTTCATATTAGGCAAATGGTGCCTAATATAAACAATATGTCACTTTTTTCAAATTGGAACTACTTCTGCGGCGATTCGAGTTTTGAAATTTGGCCTTGTCCTAAGATGCGTCAATATAATCTCTATCAAACCCTGGTTTCGGATTGATTCTACCTTTCTTTGGACGGTCGCGTGAAACGTTTTTGCTTAAGTGTTTCATCCGTGGGTCTCCTCCCCTACTCCGTGATTGGGTGTATCTGGGGACCACAGCCGCAAACGGTACAAGTGTACAAGAAGCACAGCCACACAATAACTGATTGCTTCCGTCAGACCGCTGACAAATGGTACAAATGGTGAGTAAACAACATAATCGTTTACTGTACTTCCTCAGTCTCAGGTAAAGCAATGCCGTTTGAGAACGGCACGGTGCGGCTTAAATTAGTCTATACTACCGAGGGGAATAACCGGTCGGAAATTGTCTCTGGTTCCTTACGGATATTGTCCTTGGGGGAAATTGTCCGGCGGGAAATATCCGGATATCCTGAACAGTACGATCGTCTATTGCATGTTCATAAAAATAGTGTACGTGTCCATGCGGTTACGTGCCTGCTGAAGTGTGTACGAGTTCGTACCGTTAATCACTGACTCTGGCCGGAACAGCCCTTGACATTTCAACCATGCGTATTGTGTGCACGTGCTGGCCGAACCTACAGGTGTACAAACTTCTCGTCTTGTCTCCGCCGCCCTCAGTTCTCACTCACTCTTAACCCCTTCACTGCCGAGAAGAATTGAACACCATCCCTTAAATGCAAGAGATACAGATCCTCATGAGCCCCGCAATTGCGGGGGCTCAGAAGGATCTAAACCTCTTGCTGAAAACCACTTGGTATCTACGTTTTTTGTCGCTCAGTTTACAATGGTTTCAAAAACACAATCTACGTTCACTGGCACTGACGGGGTATAGAGATCTACTGTAGGGCAATTGACAGTCCGTCTACTTCCAGCTCACGGTATTGATTTATGACGGTATTATAAAATGCGTTAGTATGAAGTGCACATAAATTACTGTGTTTTTTAACAGACAACATCTTTGTGAATGCGTCATTCCGCTATGGGAGACGTGCGTCACCATCCCGCGCCTAAAAACTGGAGTCATTTTTATAGGGTTCAAATATGTAATGCTGTGAAGTCATCACGTGAAAAATAAAAATCGCTAATTGTGTTATTTTCTGATTGCCCAATAAAGTACGAACACGCTGATACCAAAGAAGAAGTATTTTCTTGTAGCTATCACAGGTTTACTGTCTTTAAAGTGCCCCTACAAATGTCATCATTCTTCAGGGGGTGGGTTCGGTCAAACACTGTGATATTTTCAATACGGTGTTGATTTCGTGCATACACCTATGAAGCCATGTGGCTCTGGATAGACTTTAAGAAACACACAGTCTCCAGTCCCCCACGAAAGAGGAAGGGGGAGGAAGGGGAGGCGGGGAGGGGGGTGGGTGGGTGTTAAGACGGCCAAAGGAGCATATTGGTGTCATCTTGTCAGTGAAGGCGTGTTGTGAAAACCGAATGTCTTCTATTCCAAATTTGAGTCGTCTGCAAAGTCAAAACAACGTCTGTCCGCATGCAGTGATCAGCTGATTGGTTGTGACAGTCCAGTACTATCCTTATCATCACTGATGCTACGATAGTTCAAGGGTTACCTTGAGAGATCGCGGTTGATCCAGAAAACTCCAAGCTCTTTGCTGGCTATCCATTATTAGCTGCTGCGTGTGCGTGTGTGTCGGCATTGTCTTTGTCAATTACAGCTCTGCCCACGATATCCCCTCGATTCTCTTTCTCTCTGCCGGCACGAAGATAAGATATCAGTCTCTCACCTACTTAGTTCCATCGGCAAAAATATGGAGTCATGCCATCAAGAGGGATAAAACCATTCCAAAAGACACTGCACCTTATTATAAATTAACCCCTTCAGTGCCGAAAAAAGATGCGAAAACCACCCAGTTGCAAGAAGCAAGAACCTCATGTGCCCCCGCAGATGCGGGGGCACATGAGGTTCTTTGCCTCTTGAAGACCCTAGTCATGTCAGGGTTAATAGCAAGGTGGAGATTTGCACATTAAGTAGCGCTTAGTAGCAGCAGGCTTTCAAAGCTCCAGCGCCCATCCCTGCGGCGCCTTGGGCGTCTTGAAATAGATGGATATGTGCGCCTCGGAGACACCTTACATTGCATTGCATTACGCCAGTGTTCCTTGGATCGCTGTGATAAATCGGCGTTGACTTTGCCGTGCGTTTAAAGACATCATTTTGCGTCCACTCGCTGTGAAGGGACCAACGGATGGTTTTTGCGGACCAATACGTCCCTCAAGTATGGGTCGTTATTTAGGGGGAGTCGTGCGACTGTAATATGGAGCCCAGACGCTCTCCACCCCCCCCCCCCTCCCCCTCCACCCCCACCCACACCCCCACACCTTATAGCCAGCAAAGCTTCCTCATCCTTTCTTTATGGCCGCGATGGATGGCGTTTGCCGCTGAAGGCTGTTAGCGGAGGAATGCGAAGAACATAGTGAAGGCGTCTGTCGGCAAATGATACCGGAGGACAAAGTCATATGAGGTCTTCTAACTGTGACCTGGTCTGTCATTTGGGACCTTACGGCCGGAAGACCAGCACACAAATGAGAAAATGGAGGGACATTTGGGGAGCTGGCAACTGGCATCTTCAGTGCAACTTCATTCCAACGGCTTTAAACACACTTAGCCCAGATGCACTACAGCAGGAGATGGACCAGCCGTGATAATTCAAGGGTAGTGCCAAATCAGCTTGGCGCCTGATGGCGCCAAACTGATGTGGCACTACCCTTGAATTATCATGGTCAGTCCATGGTCCTGCAGCTGGCACATATTTGTTAGGTGATATCTCAACAAATTTGGCCTTGGGGTTAAATGGGTTAAAGGTATGTATCTTTCAGGTAAGATAAAGGCTATGTGTATGATTACAGTGGTGAATGTGTTTATAAAATCTCTTGCCTTCTGAGTCCTACTTTAAAAGTGGACGTAGTAATATAGCGGAATTGTCGCTGTTTATTATTACTTAACCGGTGCCGCTGTAGGTCGTGTGACCTGCGAATTCTTTGTCTCGATGCGTCATTCTCTAAAGACGTGTAATGTATAGCTCAAGAAAGGCACTGACAATGAGGCACCAAGATCAATATATCGCAAGGGGCTTTGTATCTTATTCTATAAACAGGGAGCCTGAGGGAAGGGCAGGATTATATAATGACTGGTAAAGTGCAAAGCCTGTGACTGTTACGATTTGTTTCACTTTTTGTTCAGGAGAGGGATTTGTGAGCATGACCGGCGTTTGTTTACGCACTGGAGTGCATGTCTTGCAGGTAGAGTCCACAGCTGAGGCCTTGGGGCAACAACAACAAAAAAAATGCGGGTCGATTGACTATCAGCTTTAGCATGACGGCGTGTCAGCATGAAGGGCTTGTGGGCGTCCGGTGACTGATCTTAGGTGTGCAACTCTCGCCATGGACCCACACCCGGCTAAGCCGCGCGTGAATGCCATATCCCGATACAGCACTTTGTAATTCCATCTGCAAGAGACAACGATTCTCATGAGCCTCTGCATTCGCAAGGGGCTCATGACAATCTTTATCTCTTGCTATGATTTCGCCTTTAAGAATGAGCAGTGCGTGTATTTTTGTCTACTGTATTAAAAATAGACTTTGAGATGGGGCTGGTCGGAGCACGTTCCGTAGCATGCAAATGACAAACATAGGCGGGCACACCTCAGACTCTGACAGTGAAGTAACACGATAAAAATTACGTCATGCCTAGCTACGCCGAACCGCGCTGCTAAACGTACATTTGGCGGGAAACGCCGTGTGTGTGTGTGTGTGTGTGTGTGTGTGTGTGTGTGTGTGTGTGTGTGTGTGTGTGTCAACTCTGTGTGTGTGTGTGTGTGTGTGTGTGTGTGTGTGTGTGTGTGTGTGTGTGTGTGTGTGTGTGTGTGTGTGTGTGTGTACATGAGTTTCTCTTGTGTCTGTGTACGTACAGGTCTGAAAATTTAGGAAATACTTCCGTCAAGATGTATCTCGGAGTTCTTTTCAGCATTTTTAGATTGGATTACTCATTAAAAAGAAAAAATGCCTTTATACAAAGTCGGGTGATCCGCATTTGAGTCCGTAATTTGTGTTATATTCATCTGAAATTTTGAATACAGCTAGCTTCCAGAAAGATATTGGATGAGTTTGTTAACCAGCTTTGTATCTTTTCAATGTTATAATTCATCGCAGAAAAAATGTCGACAGGAAGAATTCTCGACTTCAGTCAGTGACGATGACGTAAAAGCTCTAGCCACATTATACATTGTTGCTGTTGTTATACATTGTTGCTGTTGTTATACATTGTTGCTGAACTGTCGCAAAGCACAAGACACGTCATTGTTATACATGAATTGACACAAAGAAACTCTCTCTCTCTCTCTCTCTCTCTCTCTCTCTCTCTCTCTCTCTCTCTCTCTCTCTCTCTCTCTCTCTCTCTCTCTCTCTCTCACACACAGTTTGATTTAGGAAGACCGCTTAATAAAAAGTCGGTTGACCCACATTTGGGTCTTCGTTCTATTCACTTGGAATTTTGGACAGCTAGCTTTGAAATAGACATTGGATGAGTTCGTAATCCAGCCTTGTCAGTACCTCTTAAACTTTTTGAAAAAATAATTAATTCAATTTTGCAAGTTTTGGATCCAGTATATACTCCTATCAAACAGTCAGCCCTGGCTGTGTGGAAGCCTTTCGGCGGATGAGTGACGTGAAACATCAAATGCGTCACTGTGTACACAGGGTTGTATTGTGATTCCCCTTGGTTTGCATACAGGGTTGTGAGACTAGCGATGCCATGACGTCAAGCTTATAGTGACGTCATTTTGCTGCTCGTTCTATTATTCTTCAGAATTCCTGTATCTAGTACACGAATCCACAGAGCGTACTAATGGCGGGAAGCGCCGTGTGTCAGTCTTTATTTGTGTGCGCCGACATGTGTGTTGATCAGAGATTGGCTTAGAGAGGAGGGAAATGGATCAGAAGGAAAAGCTTAAAAATATGAACAACTCTGAATGTTCCTAAAAGAAAAAATGCATGTAAACTCCAAACAATACGGTAGACTTTGGGATGAAATCCTCATCTTGTTTCTTGTCAAACTGAGGAATTGAGCGTGAAGGAAGTCTGTGACTGTCGCACGTTGCGTTTTGTTGGTTCCTCATGGACATCAACAGTAAAGAGGAACCGGCCGCTTATTTTCCAGGTGGGCGTTAAGGAAAGAAAAAAGTCCAAGAAATGAAAGCTAATGAGGCACTGTCTTTGAACTATCACGGATGACCCATCTGTGAAGGCAGTTGTGGCTATCAGTGAAAACTGTCTATGCAGATCGATATGTCCGTACTGTTAACACATTCTATCCCAGGACCGAAATCCTCAAATGTTGACGTTGCCCTCTGAAGGACTGTATTAGAATTCTAGAGACAGATCGAGCATGATAATTCAAGGGTGGTGCCAGAATAGCTTGACGTCTATGGGCGCCAAGCCGTATTCTGGCACCAACCTTGAACTATCACGCTCGATCCATGTCTTGCTGTGGTGTGTCGGGGCTGAATGAGTTAACACAAACGACGTAATGATGACAGATGAGGAAGACGGGGGATGTGGAAAGAGGGGCAGGGGGGGGGGGGGATGGGGGGCTCACGACGTGACAGGCTCACGACGATTTATTTTGCGCTTCGTCAATGACGACTAATAAAATATGACATTCACGGCTCACGATGGAAAGGGACGATGGAGAGATAAGGTATCCCTTTCATAACCTCTTTTCACTGGCCAAAAATTCTAACAACGGGGGAGCGGGGAGGTGGGGGGGGGGAATACAGGCTGAGACTGGATATTGATGGTAGATGGAGACAGCTTTCACGACATTCTTCATCTGGTCGGAGAAATTATATTACAAAATTATATAATAAAGCTTGACGAAGACGGGGAGGGGTGGGGGTGGGGGGGGGGGGGGGGTCTGAATAGAAATTACGGGTGACAACGGACATTTCACGAAATAACCAGGGTCCACGGATCACGAAGGTCTTATGTAGGCTTTCACGTTTCGCGACGAACCTTTTTTCACGGATCACGAAGATGAAAGAAATACCAGGCAACCACGAATCACGACAACCAAATGCAGCGCCAAACTGACATGCCTGACGATTTTAGAGCACATAGCCCCACCCCCCATACTCCCCACGCTCCCCACACTCACCCCCCCCCCCACCCCCACCCACCCCCCGTGACTGATCGGGACAGCGTGCAACTGACAACTAACACCAATACAATACATTTGCACCCGTATTTAACTCATTTAACCCACCACGGCACAGCAAGATATGGATCGACCATGATAGTTCAAGGGTGGTGCCAGAATAGCTTGGCGCCTATAGGCGCCAAGCAATTCTGGCACCACCCTTGACTAACTATAATGGTCGACCTGTCATTGTAATACAGTCCCGGCTTCAGAGGACAACTCCAAAATTTGGGGCGGATTTCCAACTTCGGGGACTGAAACTGTGGGTTAGATAGCTTCGTTAGCACGCGGTCGGCTTACCGAGGTTTATCCGCACGGTAAAGGTTTGAGCTGCACGGAGAAGTTGGCAGCAGCGCGCACGGACGGCGACAGAAAGTGGGGCACACAATCGGCACGGTTTTGCTGTGTTTCTACCAACTTTGCAACTGTGTCACTTGAACAGAATCTGTGCTACTGCACAGTAGGACTCTGAATATTTTGGGACACTTTGGGCGGGATGCTTTTTGTCATAATCAGTTCAGTCCGGACCATTCAGTTATCCCTTTTGTCTAGTATTCTTGTAAGACACACTAAGAACATTTATAAAAGAAATATTGCGATCTATTAACCCTTTACTGCCTGGAGTAGGCCGTTTTGATTCAACTTAAAAAGCAGGGATAGTGTCTATAGCGTTGCTGCCGGCAACGTTATACTATACCTAATAGCGGCTATTGATGCAGGATGTCAGTCTTGAATGAATTACTGGGGCCGCACAGGCTCGAGATAATCTAGGCCTCTAAAATAGAAGTTTTTGTGTGCTGCTGGTCTGTGATTTGGGATATTCCGGTAATTAGACGCAAGACCACAGAACAAGCGGCTGAGCACTGGTCATGTTAGCATGGTCTGCTGCACCCCAACACCGGCCGCCTGACTGACGTTCCCTGTCTGGGTGTCTTTCAGCTTCATTACTGGCAGACAGGCCGTCACTGACACGGTAAACGCGTCCAGCCCTAATATAAGGTCAAAATTCGCAAATTAGGCGATTGTCCTCTCAGTTACGACTACCTTACTGCTCAAGAGACAAATCGACCATTACAGTTCAAGGGTGGTGCCAGAACTGATAGCTGAGCGCCTCGAGGTTCCACTACCAGGATATCTAGCCTCTCAGCCGCTCAACTAATAGGATCTTGTAGTGCGCTGGGGCTGAATGGATTAACCCATTCAAGGGGTCCCGCATCAATAGCTGCGGACGTGTCGTATAGCGTTGCCGGAGGTAACGCCATACGACACTTCCGCAGCTACTGATGCGAGCAGTTTTGAATGAGTTAAGCCGCTGGCTGAACGTTTCAATTCTTTCCAAAGGAATCCGCGAAATGTGTAAGGAATCAAATTTTCTGCCGATTTCTTTTTCCTGCATCCAAGTTCAACCGGAGACAAATTTAATTTGGACTTGTTCCTTGTCCCCGGTCTCCCTTCATCAGTCAGTCGGTGAGGACTGGAAAACAACGTGGGCATTGGTCGTTAGGTCATTTCCAGATATATCACACCCATTTCATTCGTCAGTCAATAACACTAAAATTAAAAACAAATTCGTTCGTCAGAAGGTCATTATATAAATACGTAGTTCCAAACACAACAGGTCAATTCTAACACGGTTTATAAAAACATAATGGGTCAATTCTAACACGGGTTATGAGAGCATCATGGGTCAATTCTAACACGGGTTATGAGAGCATCATGGGTCAATTCTAACACGGGTTATGAGAGCATCATGGGTCAATTCTAACACGGGTTATGAGAGCATCATGAGTCAATTCTAACACGGGTTATGAGAGCATCATGGGTCAATTTTAACACGGGTTATGAGAGCATCATGGGTCAATTTAACACGGGTTATGAGAGCATCATGGGTCAATTCTAACACGGGTTATGAGAGCATCATGGGTCAATTCTAACACGGGTTATGAGAGCATCATGGGTCAATTCTAACACGGGTTATGAGAGCATCATGGGTCAATTCAAACACGGTTTATAAAAACATAATGGGTCAATTCTAACATGGCTTATGAGAGCATCATGGGTCAATTCAAACACGGGCTATGAAGACACGAGACAAATTCTGGCCAGGTCGTTTGGTCTTTCCTTGGCAAAAAATGTGGAGCCGGTTTGAGCAGTTGTTCTATGTGGCGTTTCTAATAATGATCTCGCACCATATGCGAGCCGGGTGTACTCCCCACATAGACCCACTCGGGGAGTACACCAGGCACAAGTACACTTCTTTTCAAATGAGACGCGAAGCACCTCATTTGACTAGAAGTGTACTTGTGCCCAGTGTACTTCTCATCTCATCTCGTTATACTTCGCAATTCATTTGAATAAAAGTGTGCTTGTGCCTGGTGTGCTCCCCGCTATCTGGGAGTACATCCGCACTGAAACTTCGGTACATGAAGGATGATATTGCCAGTGGCAACCCGTTCATTGATGTCGGTTTGACGCTTTTTTATCAATGTGTTTTTCCATTCAGTTCTACAACTCTCTGCACGCCACGTCTCTTTAGCCTACAGGGTCAACTGCAGCAGATTTGGACCGACCGAGATAGAACATGGATAGTGCTCAGTGCCTGATGAACGTGGCGACTAACTAATCAGGCACTACGCTTGACCTATCACGCATGCTATCTGAGATTGTTTTTCAATCAGTGATTATTCAGTGAGGCGAATGACCGGCGGCACCGCTGAAGCGGTCTGGAATATCATCAGGGATGGTACTGGTGTTAATCACACAGAAGGGACAAAGCCGGCTGGCCACGGTACATCAGAATTGTTTGTAACACGGCACACAAGGAAAAACCGAGGTGTTATGTTCAAATGCATCTTTCTGACTATCACTGCCTGGTGTGTTTCGAACAGTGCAGGCAGTTCAAGTTTTAACTGATCCCGTCACTGCCCAGTGCGATGCAGATTGTGTTTTTGACATCATTGTAAAATCAACGTCAAAGATCCACAGCCGTCAAAAGAACGTGGATGCACAGTGGTTTCACGGCAAGAGGCATAGATCCTCATCAACCCCAGCAACTGCGGGGGCACATGATGATCTATACCTCTTGCCGTTGGGTGGCGGTCATTTCATATTCGGTAGTGAAGGGGTTAATAGGATGAGTGTTAGTATTGTACACAAATGGTTCAGTTCTGCCTCTATGTTCACCTCCGGTGGTGCGTGACAGATACTACTACTCAGCTGGGTTGCGGACAGATACTATTGCAGTTTTTTATTCAACAAACTGCACACCGATGCTTTTAGTGAGCTCTCGTCTCATATGGCCATCAGTCACAATGAACAATGGGCAATGAATCAACATGATAGTTTAAGGATGATGCCTGATTCATTAAACTGCATTGTGGATCCATCCCCCGCCAAGCTAACTAGTCACCAAGTCAGTAGGCCTGCTGTCGCGGTCCAAATCAGTCCGTGGTCGTTAGACCACAATTTCCCAAATCAGAGTCTGTAGCCGCTGTCCGAAACATAAAACTGTTAACGGAAAACAAATGTTAAAGTGATGCACGGCCCTAACTCGATTAGTGCCGTGAAAGCGTGCTCATTGCGCCTGTCTGCCTCCCTGATGCGCTAAGTACGCTACCCGCGCCGTTTATTTTGTTGGCCGGGACAGCGGTGTGAGTCTCTCGGGCCGTCACTCACACTTTACCGTCACTGGCACACTTATATGCCATATGTGGCGATTTCACTCGGAACAAACACAGCATGCGTGTGGTGGTCTGTAATTTTGGACCTTACTACTTGCAGTCATAAGGTCCAAAATCACAGACCAGCACACATTTATTTTTGACCATGTGTCTGCATCGCCATATCGTCTATTCCGACCTCGTCACCAACAGAAACATTGTCACAGTCAGTGCAGCTCTTCATTTTTAGTACTTGTAGAGAAAGCGAGCAGTCGAAATGAGCGTACTTTTACTGTACAAGCGTCGACCTTACCTGTCTTTTTACTAGCTGTGTGAAATTGTTCGGTCGAAGTATGCGTTTTGTTTGTTTGTTTGTTTGTTTATTTGTTTGTTTGTTTGGGGCCTGTGTGTGTGTGTGTGTGTGTGTGTGTGTGTGTGTGTGTGTGTGTGTGTGTGTGTGTGTGTGTGTGTGTGTGTGTGTGTGTGTGTGTGTGTGTGTGTGTGTGTGTGTGTGTGTGTTCTTGTTGCTTTTGTTGATGATTTTGTGTGCCAGTGTGTTTACGTTTTGTCTCCTTTTGTAACCTTGGCAGAATGTAGAATGTTCACACTCTCATATTGCCGGGGATGGCGTTCCAGCAACTCTTGTTTGTTAAGTACAATTTTTATTGACCCATTCGCCACCAGTGATCACGAATTGAGCGTCTGAAACCATTGCACGCTGACTGACATTCGTGTAACGAATCAGCTGTAAATGGAACCAAAAATAGGCATAAAGAACATAAGATTAACACGAGGCGTAAATCCTCATGGGCCCCCTCAACTGCAGGGGCTCATGAGGATTTATGTCTCTTGCAGGTGGGTTGGGTTCGCCTTGCCCCAGAAGTTAAGACGATAACCAGAGGCGGAAATTGTCAAATTTGCGAGAAAAAGTCGACTGTAGCAGTGACAGTGTAGCTCTAGGTACAAAAAGCAAAGTGACATGGTTTGCATTCAACTCCCCCCCCCCCCCCCCTTAACCCCCGCCCCCCACCCCCGACCCCCCCCCCCCCCCCCCCCCTGGACGAAATCAGCGAGAGCTGGAAGTCCGTATCCTTTAAAAATAGCATAGCATAGTTTGCATTCAAAGCGCCTGCTGCTGTGGGCCAGTCCGTGTGTTAATCATGGGCTAGTATCTAGATATGTCCACACGGAACCATGAATCACTGGCTATCACTGGGCTATCGCCAGCTCTTCAGGCCGCCAATCAGTCGCCATTCACAAAGCAATGCAGCACGGTCTGTGAGAGCTGGTTGGTTAGTTCGGGTTTAACGTCCACAGCACCGAGGTGATCATGGACGGCCCTGACGGGCGGGTTATGAGGGCCGGACAGGGAAATCTATTGCCTATGGAGTACGACCTGAACACTGATCAATTCAGGTGCACTCCAACTGTGCCACTTTGATTTACCAGGACCTTTCAACGGACATGCTATTGAACAAATCCGGGTTTTTCCCCTGGATTGTGAGTCCAGCTACCGGGGCCGGGACGGGATTCGAACCCACGACCCGGCGATTCCCTTCGCTCTCCTGCTCTGACGTTTAACCGCCTGAACATCAGTGTGCTTTAACTCTCTCCGCCTGACTTCTCCTGCCTATATCTATGACTTACTCCATCTGTATACTCCATCTCGCACCCTCCGCTCTTCCTCTGACACACGTAAATTTCGCGGCCTTCCCAATTTCAAAGGTAAAACACCCTGACGTGGCGGTCGTGCCTTCTCCCATCTCCCATCTTGGCCCCGCCACTTGGAACAGCTTTCTCGACCCTGTCCGTAACTGTCAAACGCTCTCCTCATTCAACTGAATCACTTCTCAAAATCCACCTCTACAACGCTGCCTTTTACTAGTTTATTTCCCCAGCCATGCACAATTCCCAGTCACCACTATCACGCGCGCGCGCGCGCGCGCGCGTGTGTGTGTGTGTGTGTGTGTGTGTGTGTGTGTGTGTGTGTGTGTGTGTGTGTGTGTGTGTGTGTGTGTGTAGACGAAAGAGCTAAAACGGGTGACTGTCTTTACCATCCTTATGGAAACTGGGTATGTGTATAATTCTGGGTTTCCAAGTCAGACACCCATTTTTTCTGAGGGTTGTTTCTGCATTGTCTTGCGGTAAAGATTCATAAAAAGTAAAAAAATCCGTTTTTCTCATTTTGGCGTTAACACATGCACTTTTGTGTTTAACAGACACGCCGGTAGTGTGTTTGAAAACTTGTCCCTCCCAGCAATGTGTGTGTGTGTGTTGTGACACAGAACCCTGAAAATGAGCGTGTATGTATTACATCACCCTTCTCAGCTAGCTATAAATAACTTCATAGCTGATATGGGTCAGGGGGGATATTTTGTTGTTTTAGGGAGTAAATTGTTTATGTTTCTACAGAATTAGGTTTGTTATTTGAGGGTGTGGTTGTTTTGTTAAAAAAAAGTGTTGAGTTGTAATGTACTTCCGGGGTGATGTGGAGAAAGGTCATGTCTAGTGGGCAGATTTGAGATTCATGTATACGTTCACCAGGGACTTAGCCTATACGTTTTCTACGTTTGTTTCCATGTCAGATGAAGAATATTTGATCTGAAACGTCGTTCTTTGTTTCTATTTTAAAGGGTTTTTCGCCACTATCTTCTGTTTTAGTTTGACTTAGCCTATAATTATATTCGTGCGCCGGTTGCTAAGAAGTGAAGTGATTGTATGAGTGCGCATTGTAAGAGAGGACGTTTAGACTTTGGGTGAGGCTGCTGTTGTCTTTTGTCCTGCCCGACCTTTTGGTTGAACCTGTTGCTTTATTTTGTAGGTTTGTCGATGTTATCAATGCCGCATCTCCTTTTGGATTGTATGCACAAATTGATTGAATGGAAATGACGTCACAGAGTCAGCGTCGTTTCATGCGTCGTCTGCACCAGTCAGTCGTTTAGTGCAGTTAAAAGAGTGCAGGCTTGGATGGGCCATTTTCTGATGTAATAGTAAAGTATTATTTGTGTGAATGCTGTCCGTTTGAAGGTAGGTTGATTGATTGTACATTGCTTAACGTCCCGACAGCAACAAGACTTTCTCAGGACGTGCCTGCACTGCTAGTGACAAAAACTCAACAGAATATTGAATGTATGTCGCCAGCCGGTCCAATACGTTAAATAAAACCTACGACATGGGGCCTAAATAAAGCTAAGACCATTTAGCAACACACATCGAATATCAAGAGCCACAGGCAGCGCAGACAGTAGGGAGAGTTTAAAAAAGGAAAATGCAGGTGAATGGACCAAGGGTAGACAGAAACACATGCCCCCGGAATATAGAGAAAAAACCCACCCTGTGGGGCTGACCAGGGTGCCCCTGGGAACTAAAAAGTCCCCCAGGGCAGACCCGGTTGGGGGTGTTTGAAGGAAGGACTGGAAAGTCGAGTGTTGAGGGCAGACCGGTTGGGGGTGTTTCAGGGAAGGACTGGAAAGTCGAGTGTTGAGCGAAGCCCGAGAGAAGGCGAGGATGGGAAAAATATCCAGCACTATACGTTGGAATAGATGCATATCAGTTACGACATGCTTGTAAATTAAAACACTTTTAACCCCACCCGGGTCTGCCCTGGGGGACTTGGGTGGGGTTAACTACTTTTTATTTCCCAGGGGCACCCTGCATGGTCAGCCCCACAGGGTGGGTTTTTCTCTCTATTCTGGGGCATGTGTCTCTGTCGGCCCTTTGTCCATTCACCTGTATTTGCCTTTTTAAAACTCTCCCTACTGTCTGCACTGCCTGTAGCTCTTGATATTGGATGTGTGTTGCTAAATGGTCTTAGCTTTATGTAGGCCCCATGTGTTAGGTTTATTTAATGTATTTGACCGGCTGGCGACATACATTCAATGTTCTGTTTAGTTGTTGTTTTTTCACAAGCAGTGCAGGCACGTCCTGAGAAAGCCTTGTTGCTGTCGGGACGTTAAGTAATGTACAATAAAACACTTTTAACATTAAGAAAAGTTGAGTTAAAAGAGGTTTTAAAACAGTTTTCATAAAAACTTTTGCCCGACACGCTTCTAAAAACAACATTTTCTTAGTTTTAAACCTTGTACCGCGCCATAAACGCCGCGATTGCTTTTCAGTCTTAGCTGTCCTATAGTGTGGAATGTGGGACTTTGCCAACTGGATCCATCTGGTGCACTCCAAATGAGTATTTGTGAGTGGTTTGACGTGCAACTCAGTGTGCGCCTCTGAAATGACCTACTGATTCCACTGATAATGAAACTCTTTCATTCATAAGAGTGCATTGAGCAGCTCTATAAACCAAAAGTGATGACCCCCTCTCCCCCCCCCCCGCCCCCACCCCCCCCCCCCCCCGCCCCGCCCCCCACACACACACACTTCTCCCCCCCCCCCCAACCCCCTTACAACCCCACTCAAACAATCATAATAGTAAAATCAACCAAAGGTATCTTTAGTGAGGTATTTTCACTGTAATCCCAGTTTTGTGTGAGAGGCACCCACTTTTGGGGTAAACACCCATTTTTTTTCCATCCAGTGGTTCTGTTTCTAGAAAATGTCTATTTTATTTTAAGTTGTAGAGCTTAGTTATAAGGTGAGTTCTAAACATTGGCATCAACTCCAGAGCCCTAGAATAAATAGAAATATGGGAACCCATTTTCACATAAAATGGTAGGTCACCCAGTCTGAGGGTTTTGTGTTCATGTGTGTGTGTGTGTGTGTGTGTGTGTGTGTGTGTACATGTTAGCTGTTAGCCTTTTCATTGTATCAGCGCTTTGCGCTACTTTTAGAATAAGCGCTTAACAAATCTCCTTTATTATTATTATTATTATTATTATTATTATTATTATTATTATTATAGTCGTATGCATGCCTTCACGCCGCCATCATCATAGTGGAATCTTCCGTTGGAGGGGAAATCCTGGCAGTTTATCGCCGGCATTCCAGCAAGAGCGGTGTTGCATGACTTCTTGAGAATATGCCCCCCCCCCCCCTTCCCCCCCCCCCCCCCACCATCCCCCCCTGCAGGTGAACTCGGCGTGTCTAATGGTCGGATAAAACTGATTTTCAATCCCCATGTGACCGTGCTGTCAGTTACTCGTGAATTGACAACGCACTAAAGCTTGTAAAAGCCATTTTATACTCTCTCTCAATTCGAATGTTGCTTTTTCCACACGGTCACCCACACTTCCCCCGTCTTGGCCACACTTCCGGAAGCCTGCACGAGTTACAAGCCCCTGTCGGAAGCCTGCACTAATTACAAGCCCCTGTCGGAAACCGGCTGGTCGAGTTACTTGCCCCGGCCGAAAGGCCGGGATAAAAACTAAAAATCGTACAGGCTTCCGACGTTGAGTCCGAAATAGCTCAGGCGGTTAAACGTCGGAGCAGGAGAGCGAAGGGAATCGCCGGGTCGTGGGTTCGAATCCCGTCTCGGCCCAGGTAGCTGGACTCACAATCCAGGGGGAAAAACGGATTTGTTCAATAGCATGTCCGTTGAAAGGTCCTGGTAAATCAAAGTGGCACAGTTGGAGTGCGCCTGAGTTGATCAGTGTTCAGGTCGTACTCCATAGGCAATAGATTTCCCTGTCCCCCATAACCCGCCCGTTAGGGCCGTCCACTGATGATCACCTCGGTGCTGTGGACTTTAAACCCGAAGTAACCAACCAGCTTCCGACGTTTGTGTGAATTGTGCCGGGTTGACTAGCCCTCAAACGCATATCAGTCATGATGACTGTCAGCACCGGAATCCTGCACGGTGTGACGCCGAGCACGGGAAATTGTCTTCAAAGCACACCATTCTGGTCACTTATCTTCAGTTACCATGGCTACTGTCCTCCTTGTTCAGCAGTCAGACCGGAACCGGTCCTCTATCACCCCTTCACCCCCCGCCCCCACCCCCTCAACGGCCCTCTCCATCTTTGAGGTGACATCGCTCGACCATGATTCGTCAATGTTTCAAATGAAGGACGATCCCCCAGCCGTCAAAGGAACACGGATATAAGTGATTTTAGAAAGAGGCATAGATCTTCATGAGACCCCGCGCCTGCAGCGGCTCATGAATATCTATGCTTCTTGCAGTTGGATCGTGCTGATTTGAAGGGTTAATATGCATCGTGGCAACGCGTTCACGGCCGACGCAAGTCACAGTCATGAGGAACTGATGTTGACTAATACATCGTGACCAGCTCGGTTTTCCACCAAGCCCTGTGCCGGCGGAAATCTAGCAAAGTTTTACACGAGTCTTAACTCATTCTACCCCAAGACCAAAATCACCAAATTTTGAAGTCGTCCTCTGAAGACTGCTTTGCAGTGCAGGACACAGATCGGCCATGATAGTTCAAGGGAGATGCCAGAATAGCTTGGCGCCCATAGGCATCACCCTTGAACTATCATGGTCGATCTTTATCTTGCTGTAGTGTGTCTGGGGTAGAATGAGTTAAATCAGAAGCCCCAACTACAGCGGGAAGACAGCTGAACCGTAAAACAACCATAGCTGTAGGCTAGATCCTTGAGATGGCGGAGAAAGGCCCCAGTAGCAAAAGACAACCGCAGTGGGCCCGAGAACGTTTGCTCACTGGGCATTGGCTTAACGCGCATCTCAATGGCCATCCATCTCCATCTGCTGCGTGATTTCCCATTTTGGAACAATAAAGGTATTCGTATTCGTATATATGTTTGGAGGACGACATGACCACTGGATTGTTTTAAGCGCTCGATCTGTGCAGTCAACTGTACATGAGCCATTGCCAGTATTCAGCTGCTGACTTTGCAATAGAGTGTTGAAAGATGGGCATTTGGTTCCATCATATTTCACATTTCACACTTGCTGGACGTGGTGGAAAGCCAAGCCATATCGACAGACGAAACAGGCGGGGTCGTTCATTACAATTTTTACACGCGTGAAAGGCTAGGCCTGGCCGGTGGATTTGTGCATTGTGTGTGACAAATTATAGAATAATTTCTTGCCAGTAAGGACAATAATATCGTCTTTACTGGCGAGAAATCACTCTATGACACTTATCATTGCAGATTCACCTCCTAATGACAAATTACATATTATGTCTGTCATTTGGAAGCGAGTCCACAAAGATGTGTGTCGCATCGTCTGCCAACAGACAATATTACTGGAGACTTACGTTTTGCTAATTTTTTCGTGTGGTATAATTTTGTAATCTGTCAAACCCCAGAGACATGCAAACAAGAAAGAGTTTTGCTGGGAGGCTGCTTTCACTTTTTGTTGTTGTTGTTTGTTTTGTTTCAAAACTCATCAATCAGCGCTTTCCACTCATTTATCCCGAAGGCCGTATTTCCCAAATTTTGGAGGTATCATCTAACGCCTATGCACCATTTGCAGGAGATGGATCGACCATAATAATTCAAGGGCAGTGCCAGATTAGCTTGGCGCCGGTAGGCGCCAAGCTAATCTGGCACTACCCTTGAATTATCATTGTCGACCTATCTCCTGCTGTAGGGCGTCAGGGCTGAATGGATTAAGTTAGTTATTAAGTCCGTGTTTTTGCTCACCCGGCATACTGTACTTGCAGCGACAATTGGAGTTGATCTCTAACCCCTTCACTACCGAGAGAAAGTGAACACAATCCACCTGCAAGAGACATAGATCCTCATGAGCCCCCGCGACTGCGGGGGCTCATGAGGATCTATGCCTCTTGCTGAGACCAGTTTTTCTCTGAGACCAGTTTTCTCGGTAATGAAGGGGTTAATCTGAAACTAGGGCAGCTGCGTGACTCTCGTCCGAAAGGTCGCGGGTTCGAATCTAGGTAACGTGAATTTTTTTTTAGTTCAGATCGTATTTGGTGCTTCGTCTTTGAAATCACCTTCGTCACCTCCGATGATGTTGACAAAAGGCGTTCAGCCTTACAGGTTTCACTTTTCTTCATCTGACTAAAGTGTTGGAAGACTACTAGCTCTCATAAACTAAAGGCCCCGCCACACATGCCCGATTTTGAGGCCAATTCTCGATGAGCAGTTTCGAATCGGAGTGTGATCGGACCGGACTACAAAAACGTGTGCACTGCCACACATTTCCCGACTTTTTTTTAGCCGACCGGTTTGAATCGAAGATCATGGTCGTACCTGTTCAGCGAAATAGCTGCTAGTTTTGACAGTGATGATGATGTGCTTGCATTATCAGCAGTTTTGCATCATATTCGGGAAGAGGCGCCGGGGCGAAACATCGGCAACGAAGGTGGTACTGATCTTCCGCCATTTTCAAACTGAAACGATATGGTTTGCGAGACGCGCTCTGATTGGTTGAAGCTTACAGTCGGGGCCGATTCGGATCGAAAAAATAGAGCAGGTTCTAGACACCCGATTCCCAGCCGATTGGGATCGGATCGGATATATGACGAATCGGCTTCAAAATCGGGGCACAACCGGCATGTGTGGCGGGGCCTTAAGTGTTTGCTAAAAATTGTGAGAGAACTAGCTGACTATTTTATGTCGACTTGATCGCTTTCGGTCCGTCTTTAAGGCTGAAACTCCTGACCACGCGACTGCCAACTGTGAACAATGGAGTAAGTAAATAACCAACAAAAACAACAGAGACAAAGACGAGGCAGAAATCGTCGCGACAATGATTAACCCATCGAGCCCCGAAGTCGACATGCCGACAATTTTAATGATCAACTGAAGACCACATGACAGGTCGAGCATGATAATTCATGGGTGGTGCCCGCAGGAAGCGAAGGTAGCAGAATGATACATTTAGTCAGCTGCTGTGTCTGTGTACATTCGAAACGTTGTTTTCTTTGCTTATGTTGATTAACAAGAACATGACATGTTCCCGATACACGACATTAACCCCTTCACTGACAGAGTCTATGACCTTAATTCCTGAGGCCCACCCTAGACAACTAAAGACTGCAAAAGACATAGATCCTCATGAGCCCCTGCGTCTCCGGGGGCTCATGACTATCTATGCCTCTTGTTGTGTCCATTGTAAACTACTTCGGCGTGAGGCAGAGGAATACAAATGAAGTCAACAGGAGGCACAGATCATCATGAGTCTGCGGGGGTGCATTAGGATCTATGCTGCTTGTTGCTGGGTGATGCCTGCTTTGCCGTGGCGGTGAAGCCGTTAACCCCTTCCCTGCCACTGGACGCATATTTTTTCCTGAAATCTGTGTTCATTCAAAGCACGATCATCCAAGGGACACGGCCGTAAAGTGGTGCCGGTCAGCAAGAGGTATAGATCCTCATGAGCCCCCGTAATTTTGGGGGCTCATGAGGTTCTATACCTCTTGCAAATCGATAGTTGTGTTTTTTTACTGACTCGGCAGTGAATGGGTTAAGTCACAACGCACTACATTTCGTGCAGTCACGCGGCGTGGAAAGATTAGATGTAATGTGATAGAAGTCACCTTTGTGCACGCTGTATCAGTTGTATGTCAAGTATTGTTGTGAATACATGCGTAGTCTGTAGCACTGATCATGGCTTTTGTAGGTTAATTTGTGCGGTTACTTTTTGTCTCCCGTATTGAAAACACGGTAAACTTTGAAAAGGGGCTGGTCGGAGCGCATTCCGGAGCATGCACATGACGTTTTTGGCGTGCGGGGCAGAAATTCTGGCAAAGAAGTAAAAATATAAAAATGACGTCACGTCTAGCTACGCAAACCTTGCTAGAGAACGTCTTTTGGGCGCCAAATCGCTGTGTGTGTGTGTGTGTGTGTGTGTGTGTGTGTGTGTGTGTGTGTGTGTGTGCGTGCGTGCGTGTGTGTGTGTGTGTGTGTGTGTGTGTGTGTGTGTGTGTGTGTGTGTGTGTGTGTGTGTGTGTTTGTGTGTATGTGACAGTGACTAGAGCCCGCGTTTGAGGACGGACAAGCTTGAAATTTTAGGATATTGTCCCTAAAAGAAATTATCTCGAGACCTTTTTTTTTTCGATTTTTTTAAAATTAGGATGCTCATTGGCGAGAAAATGGCCGTTTCACAAAATCGGTTGATCCACACTGGAATCCGTAATTTTTCTTTCTTTTACTCGATATTTTGCTTATAGCTAGATTAAAAAGGACATATTCAGTTCGTTAACCAGCATTGTACCTCTAGAACGTTTTGAGTGATAATTAAATATTTTTTAAAAAATATATATATTTTCACGTTTTGGGGATTAATTTTCACGAATTATATGGGTTAATCTTAAAACAATTGATCCTTTTGTACGAAAATAAAAAGCACAATCTTCTCATTAATAATCGCATGATTTTTCGTATAGGGTGTTTACATAAGCCTACAGTTTGTCTCGACTGTCGGGTACGATAAGATCCATTGCCCCAGGTATGAAGATCAGACAATTATCTGCACCACTTTTTTCCTAGTCATTTGTAAAACAGCTAACATATCTTTAATTTTTCTTTTACGAAAAAAACTATCTTCTCATTAATACCCGCATGATTTTTCATAAACAGTGTTTGCATAAACAATTTGTCCAGGCCCTGGGGTAGGATTAGGTCAAAATTGTGACCTGTAAGCCCTAGCCGTGAAAATCAGCAAGAAAATTGCAAAGCTGATCCTCTGGCACGTCAAATGTTAGTACTGCGATGAGTGACGTATAACATCGAGTCGTCACTATGAATACGGCGTCGTGGGACTATGACGTGAAGCTTGAAGTGATGTCATTTCGCTGCTCGTGTTATTATTCTTCTTCAGGATAGCTATGCTACGCTAGACCACAGAGCTTACGACTGGCGGGAATTGCCGTGTGTCCGTAATAATTTCTGTGTTCCAGTGTGTGTGGATCAGAGGGTGGGTTAGAGTAGAAGGAGATGGATTCCTTTCGCTACACGAGCCCACTGAGAGTACTAATGGCGGGAAGCGTCGTGTGTCCGTCTTTATGTGTGTGCGCCGACGTGTGTGTTGATCAGAGGTAGGCTTAGAGAGGTGGGAAATGGATCAGCATAATAAGCCTAAAAATATAAACAGTTCTGAATGTTCCTAAAAGATAAACGCATTTGAGCTCCAAACAATACGGTAGACTTTGGGATGAAATCCTCATTTTGTTTTCAATACTGTGTCTCCGTTTTCTTTCACAATTCTGTTGTCTTGATGGAGTTTCAGCATATTAGGGGAAGTGCCCCTATTATGAAACAGTGCCTATTATGAAACACCTTGCTCCCGGCGAAACGGTAAACTTTTTCAAATTCCGCCTGTGCAGTAATATAGAGCTACTTCAGTGAGCCTTATTTCCGGTACAGGAATTTCAGGAGTGATGAAAACGAAAACACGCCGAGAAAATGTGATTTTTGACCCTTCTGCATCTAAGTTTTCCCCATTTTGAAACATCTACTTCAGCATTCAGTTTTGTGATTAAAAAAAAAAAAATAGCCACTCTTGTCATGAAGAGCAATATTAAGACATCAGATAACCAGCGGTTTGGAGGCACGCATTTTCCTGGAGAGGTATCTTGTTCCTATTATGAAACACAAAGAGCACCTAATATGAAACGTGTTTCATCATTAGAACAGAGTTTCTAAAAAGGAGCAGTGTTTGTCTAGCGTATATATCGGAAACCGTCCAGCCAGTTTGTTCCAAATTTCAGATGTTGATACTTTTTCTCAATACAGAGTATCCCACACCAGGATCATGTCCCTTTGGTCAAGGTCAAGGTCACAACAGCTACATTTATTATGTATGCCATTGTCCAGGCAATGTTACTGTAAACACCGAAACGATGTGATCTGAATGGCAAATTGTGATATTTTGTGACGACACAGAGTGTTGCATACCAGAATCTATTCACTGTCGTAAAGGCCAAGGTCACAACGGCCACATTTGTTTTGTGCAGAATTGTGTGCTAGGCAATATCTCAATAACCATTGAGCCTATTCAATCCAAATTTTACATTATAGTATTTGACCATATCACACATTGCCATCAATCTTAACTGTGCCTCTACCTCAAGGTCAAGGTTAGTGTTGCCATATCTTTCTTGCAGATTATTGAGTAGAGAATGCCTCTGAAACCGCTGTACTGATTTGCTCTGAAATTTTAGGAAAAGATGCCTTACGCTCATAGGTGATGTTTTTAACAGAATGAATTCACGACCTGTAAGGTGAAGGTAGCAGAGGCCATATTTGTGTGAGCCGCTGAGCAGGCAATATCTCTGAAACCACAGGCCCGATTTTTTCCAACTTTTGTTTGATGATATTTGCACTTAACCCCTTCACAGCCGCAAAACTCTCAATAGGATCCATCTGCAAGACACATAGATCCTCATGAGCCTCGCACGATCGCGGGGGCTCATGGTGATTTTGGCTCTTGCTGACACAACTGACATATATTTATTTGACGTTTGGGATTCCTTGGAACTGAATTAGGAAAGATTTCAGAGCAATATTTGCGTCTAGTGGTAGACTAAAATATATGTCAAAAACCAGGTTTATGTCGCTACATCACTTCAAAATGACGCGCACAGTTGTCGGGAATGCTTTCAGACAGACAAAATGGCGCATTACTATATGCGGGGAAGGGGTGGGGCTAAATAGTCATTCCAAGAGCAAACCTTGTGTGACAGCAAATGTGAAACAGTATAAATGTAGTCACCAATCGTCCATGCAGCCGCTCTTCAGCCGTCGTGTGTGTATGCGTGCGGTTTGTATAAGGCAATTTCTTAGGGGCTATAACATTCACAGACCTGGGATGACCTTGATCTTTTCTACAGGTGAAATATGTAGGTAAAGTTGTTCTTGTAAACTACAATTGTGTCGAGTTTAAAACACGACACAATTGTAGTTTACAAGAACAACTTTACCTACATATTTCACCTGTAGAAAAGATCAAGGTCATCCCAGGTCGATGTGTTTGTAAAGATTAGTCATTTTTTGCACACACATTTTTAAAAAGTTAACTTTGAGAGCAAAAGTTGGACAGTACGTAAAATAAATGGAAAAGAGTTCATTGTCAACAAAGTGTTCGTTTCTCATAGGCACTGTTATTGCGCCTTTAGTTCCACCATGTCTTCCATCATCGGTGCGGAGGCACTTGCTCCGTAGACGTCATTGTCGTCCGTCACAGTTGTAGCCACCGATCCCGGGTCCAGTGTAGGTCGAGTGACCCCACCATGTCCTCGCCTACGTCTTGATAAAGGGCCAGCTTTTAACAAATCAAATATCGGGCTACTCCCACTATTAAAACTACCACTGCCATTACTAATAAATACTGCCAAGTGGACCTGCCTTCTTCGTCCTCGACCTTTTGCATATCCTGCAATTCCGTGATTAGAGAATCCATCGGAATGTGTTCTATTTGCTTTAATTTCTTAGGTAAGGGAATTGGTTTAAATCCTGGTATAGCTTTATGGAATGGTTCCCACAAAGTTATATTCTAAACGACGTACTTCTGAATACTATTAATTTCTTCGTCCGTTATAACAAAGACACTTTCTCGTTGATAATACGGTGTTAGTGTGAGTCTATCGCTAGTTGCGCTACACGTCATCCCTAAGTGTACTATACTAATAGGAGGATCTGTCAAAATGAACCTCACTTGTTGCCCATGACAACTGACACTGAAGCGTAATCTTTCTGCTGCACTGATCATCCATACACCATCAGTTATGTACCTTGCCATTGGAAAGACCGAATCAAGCTTGACCTTCGCTTGACAGTATGTCTTTATCTTGTCCGTACTGTTCATTAGCAATGCTGTCACACAAAACTGTCCAATATTCAGTGGATAAATGGGACTCCGGATTGCACAAAAGCCTAAAATTGGTTTTGAGCATGCTTGCGCCTCGTCTTCATTTATGAATACGAAACAAGTACGCTGTATGTCAACTGCAATCGTCGTCGCCTCTAACTCGTACTGCGCGCTCACTGACTCGGTCATACCTACTTTAGATCAATTACGAACGTCACGAGCCATCTTGATTGAGTGGTCATAACATCACTACGTTTTTCAAAAATTTAAATATTATGAACATTAAGGATATATGCTAGGCCCAATATCATGAGACAGGACCAACTTCATCTTGCACGTCTGCAAAATATAATCTACACCCGTATTTGGAAAAACTAAATACAGTAGCTTTTATTCCGCAATACATAGAACATTTTCAACACACTTCCTGACATGCCTGCCCTTTGACCTTTGGAAGGAGCCAATAAAATTAATATGCATAGACAGTTTAACGCCTAGCAAAACATTTATACTGGGATCTCATTGCAAAGTTCACATACGAACTACCTGTAATAACAACAACCTAAAATAAAAGTCTGCTTACTTCTCGTGACCTTTGACCTTAACGAGAGGTTAACTTAGTAGAGCTGCAGACAAAAGTTGTATCATCAGTTTTCTCTTTGGCAAATTTTAAAATAAGATTATCACTATTTTCTTTAAAAATCGCCCCGTTTATTGACCTTTGTAACCTTGACCTTTCATGGAGGTCAGCGCAAGTGACAATCAAAGCTATTGTCAAATATGATCACTGTGCCAAATTAGAAGTCTGTGGCTCTGGTGGTCTCTTAGACATTCAAAATGATAACATCTGTCACAATTGGATGTACACAGGATGATGGATGGATGGACCAATAGTGGACCAGTGGCAGAAGACTCATTATTTTTAACTCACTTTTAATATTAAATGAACCTATAATGTATGCTAACCATCTCTCATGCCTTAATTTTTCAACAAAATGTAAGTGAAACTTGTAAAAAGAACATAATCACGCTGTTTCATAATAGGAGACCTAGTGTTTCATATTAGGCAAATGATGCCTAATATGAAACAATGTGTCACTTTTTTCAAACTTAAACTGCTTCTGCATCGATTTGAGTTTTGAAATTTGGCTTTGTCCTAAGATGCATCAATATAATCTCTATCAAACCCTGGTTTCGGATTGATTCTACCTTTCTTTAGACGGTCGCGCGAGACGTTTTTGCTTAACTCATTCTACCCCAAACGCACCACAGCAAGATAAGGATCGACCATGATAGTTCAAGGGTGATGCCAGAATAGCTTGGCGCCTATGGGCGCCAAGCTATTCTGGCATCACCCTTGAACTATCATGGTCGATCTGTGTCCTGAACTAGAGTGCAGTCTTCAGAGGACAACGGCAAAATTTGGGGATTTCGGTGTTGGGGTAGAATGAGTTAAGTGGTTCATACATGGGTCTCCTCCCATAAATGTTACGTCAGTCAGTGTTAGTGTTATTATTACAACACTGCTGTAAAACAGAAAATGCGTTTTCCTAAATCTCAGTTTATAGTCGTTTGTTTCTTTATTGCTTGTTTGTTTGTTAGTTTGTGTTTAAGTTTGTGTTTGTTTGTTTGTTTGTTTTTGTTCGTTTGTTTGTTGGTTGGTTGGTTGGTTTGTTAAAATCGAAACTTTTGTGCTACCGTATATTTATAGTAATAATAATCATCATCATGTGTTTGTTTGTTTGTTTGTTTGTTTGCTTGTTTGTTTGTTTGGTTGGTTGCTTGCTTGGTTGTTTGTTTGGTTGTTTGTTTGTTTGTTTGTTTGTTTGTTTGTTTGTTTGTTTGTTTGTTTGTTTGTTAAACGCACAACGTTTGTGCTGCTGTCTGTATTTATAGTCATATGTTTGTTTCTTTCTTTCTTCTTTTTTCTTTCTTTCTTTCTTTGTAAAATCACAACGTGTGTGCTACTGTCTGTATAATAAAGAATAGCTTTAGTCAGCTGTTTTTGCTCAGAAGCTTATTAAGTTGTGCTGCTGATGTTGCGTGACAGTCTCCCGGCATTGGGGCGAACACAAGATTGGTTGAAGAATGATGCGTGCTCCCGTCTGAAGTCGACTTGTGTTTGGAACGTAATTACATTTTGAACATAATGTCGCGAAATCACGCGTGGCACAAGTCGGTGTAACGGTTTAACTCGTTCAAGACGCCCCGCATCAATAGCTGCGAAGGTGTCGTAGAGCGTTGCCGAGGCAGCGCTCTACGACACTTTCGCAGCTATTGATGCGTCACGCCTTAAATGGCGCTTTGCAGGGAACCGAGAGCGTTTCACAGCGGTTGGAACAAACGATGTTGTTCAGGCCACGATACACAAATGCGTTTTCCACCACGTGCAAGGAGCCTCGCCTGTTGTCCGTACAGCGTACATATCGATTCGCGTGGTCACACACGCTCTTCTCCACCCTAGTAAATAGCTCGTGCATTCACGCTCCACACCGCGGATAAGACCTATACTGATCTCGGTCAGACTTAAACGAGTGCCTCTTTCACTCGCGAAACCAATTGTATCAATTTTTAAATGTTGTATGACCAGTGTGTACGTCACAAGTCGCTGATGATTGATCAAACACGATAGCGTAAGGTTTCAAGCCTTGCTAGCTTCCCTACCCCAGTCATCACTGGACTGCTAGGAAGCATCTCCCTCTCAGTGCATGGTGCCGTGGCCTCAGCCGACCTAGTCAAGTCACGTCACGTCAAGTCACTTCACGTGACGTCACGTCACGTTACGTCATTTCCAGGCACGTCAAGCCAAGCCAAGACTGCACTGTCTTGATCTTGTCTGCACGTCCAGCATCAGTTTCAGAGATTAATTGACTATGGCATCCTTACTTTAAGGTTAGTTCGTTGTTAGCTGGAATTCAAGGACCAGTTGCGTGAGTGAGCTTAGTCCTGCGCCAGCCACCAAGCAAAGTGTTCCGCTATAGCAGAGCACCTTGATTAGTGGCTGGCGCAGGACTGACCTCACTCGTGCATATGAGCTGAAGAGTAATGCGTGACTAATTCCGTGACACGTAGACAGTGATCAGTGATTCATCTGTTGCAGGTCGATCCATCTTCCGTAACCTGCATGTATGCCACCGCGGTTTTTGTAAACGAGTCCTTTGGGTGTAGAGCGGAAGTGAATGGTCTGAATTACGGTCAATCTCTGCCCCACTATCTCTGACCCCCACCCCTCACGTCCAGCACCCCGACCCTCAAGACCGCGTCCGCCGCCGCTCAAGCCTGTACGTCCGTCACGCGGCCATTTTTCAGCCTGCGATCCCCGAAGGTCGCCAGTGCGCAATACGGCGTGTGAAGACGTGAGAACACTTGACTAACTACGTCTGGGGAGCTGATGTGCATGTAAATGCCCCTCACCCGTGCATTCACGCTCCACACCGCGGATAAGACCTATAATCTGGATCAGACTTAAACGAGTGCCTCTTTCACTCCCGAAGCCCCACCCTCACCCCCTGCCTACCAGTAAGAGGCATTGACCTTCATAAAGCCCTTGCATCGCACGGGCTCACTAGAACAGGCACATGTAGTCCTTAAGCTAGCCAGGTCTACAGTGCCACCCCCCCCCCCCCCCCCTAGAACTCAATAAGATGGGTTTCAAAGTCTACCTTAGTATGTCCTGAATTGTTTAAGCCAAGTTCCCCGAAAATCCTTAGGAACACACCAGAGATATAGCCGATGGCGCAAGGGTACCCCCATTCACGCTCTTCGCAGATGCTAAAATGACGTTGAGAAACATTTTCCTCTAAATAAATCAGAATTCATTCCAGAAGCCCAAATCAGCAATATTATGTTAAAGCACACCCTCTGCATCCTCTGCAAAAAAAAAAAAAAAAGGAAAAATAATTGAATCTCTGGCTCACAGTGAAGGTATTTGTGCACCCATTAAACGGCCTTTCCGCGAAATCGCAAAAAAAAAGACAAAAATAATGTGTCAGATGCCTTCAGACATTTTCTATAGCAATGACAGTCCATTTTCAGGCTTACATCATTAAAACACAATGTCATAATTATTATAAACTTGACTAGGTGATGCTGTGATTACTGTGAGTGCCACAGTGTTTGATTTTGTTTCCCTACCCCCCAAGTTGTAAAAATACACAAAATTAATTTTAAAAGTTATTCCATTTGATTTTGACCTCTCTTTACCTATTAAGTTTCAATAATGGGAGCATAAAATGCAAGAAAATAAGGAAAGTCAGCATCCTTTACGGTACGTTCGTGGTAAATGATAGCTTTTTGCCATTTTAAATTGCCGGATTAGGAAACGTACGTTGTTTCTGATGCCCTCAGAAATTTTGTATACAACTGATAGGTCTTTCTTTTAGGCTTTATTGGTTAGGATAGAGTACCACAGTTACTTCCAACCTGATTTTATGATACTGTGATGCATTTAGGGGCCACAGTGGCTGAATCTACTGCCCTACCCCCATTTTACCAGTTCGCAAACGAACGCAAAATGATCATAACAATTGCTTATGCCATACTCCTCTGTTTTGTTGCCAGTTTTCTTAACAAAGTATGCACATTGAGCATAAACAATTGTGGTCATTTAATTAATTTCAATGTGACCCATCAATTTAATTGTAATTTTTTTTAGTTAAGGCATATTTAACATGGGCTGTCGCTGAAGCTTCTACCGTCTGCACATTCAGCAGTCTTGTCAAACTCGGGGAAGCTGTACCTCAGGGAGATGTTGTGTCTGATGTTGTTCTTGGTCTACATTAATGACATCAGTACAACAGTACCAAGGTTCGTCTCGAACATCCTCCATGCGGATGACTTTGCAGTGTGGAGCGCCGCAGAACATAAAGAAATAGCATCCTGCAGAATCCAGGATGCTGCCAATAGAGTCAGCAGCTGGGCTGGAAGATGGCCACTCAAACTGAGCTAGACCATCTCTTTCAATCAGATGGAAGAGGTCACCTTGAAACTGGAGACCTTCCAGTACCAAAGACAGACAGGCCAACTTTACTGGCAACAAATAAATTACTGGATTCACGTGGAGGCATCACATCGAAGCCATGGAAGCTAGAGCTGCGAAAAAAAGTCTCTGATGAAAAAACTGGTGGGGGACAACATTGGCGCAAATTACAGCATCTTGGCACAAGAAAACACCTGCTCGGTCAGACCAGTAGTGCGGTACCAAGATACATCGCCAAATGAAACCCTTCCTGCTAAACCAAAAAAGCCAGGCTTGACAAGATGCAGAACATGGGTCATTCTCATGATGCAGTGACATTCTTAGAGCCATCTGGAGCACCCCAATTTAGGAAATGGAGGACATTGGAGCCTCTGGAACGCAGAACAGCACACACGATGAAGAGACTTACTAAACACCGACAGCATGGGAGACTACAGGAGCAGACCAAGAACCGTCAGAAACGCCCAAGTCTGAACCGCCAACTGAAGGTCCTGCAAAGGGCTAAAACTGACGTCCTGGAACCAATCCAAAAGATGTGTGAAGAGCTCCCTTCAGATACATGTACATCTCGAAAGAGCCTTCTAGACAACATAAACAATGTTCCAGAACTCTTTGCCAAATGTCGTGGCACTGCACAAAGCCATCTCGCTGGATATTATGCACTAGCGCTACCCTCACAGCAGCTGTGGTACCGCACAAGACGCCGTGCGGAATGATGGAAGTGGCGTGTACATCTGTTGTGCAGACAGCACTACTACCTCCCTCTCCTTACCAGCTGGCGGCAGCAGCTCTAACTGTCGTACAGATCTGCAGGTGCTCAACACAGCAGCAGAGCACTAGCTAGGGAAAGGCAGCAGCTTGATCCACTGATCTCACCAGGAAGCTTCAACATAGACTTGATGCCATGTCCACAAAATAGTGCTGCAGTGGATTCCAGTGCATTCTGGAGTAGCTGGGAATGGCGAGGCTGACAGCCTGGCCAAAGCAGGCGCCAGACTACATCAAGATCACAACCTCCTGTAAAGAAACCAAGACACTACAGCAACAAAGTGATCGGCAACAGCAGAATGGCGGCTGCAGCCCGTGTGCAGACGACATCAACAAGCTGAACAGGGAGAGCCAGGCCACCATCTTTCATCTACGCACTGATTACTCTGGACAGGGTCCGTACAGAAAGCAGGGACGAAGTTCACAAACTTTTCATAAACGTTTCACAAACCCAAATTGAAGCCTGAAGGTTTACACACTTTAATTAGATCACTCTGTATCAGCAGCTCATTTGAAGCTTTTGTGCCTAATGCATGAAGAGATACCAAAATAAAAGAGAACGCTTAGCGAATGGCAGAGCTCGGTAGAAGCGTAAACAACAAATCAGAATGTTCGGCAGAAAGGCCATGCAGTCACTTTATGATCAGAGCTAAATATAGATCACTTGCATGATCGTTTGCAATGAAATAGTCACAAAGTGGGGGAGAAAAAAAAAAGAAGTAGACAAAAGTTTGCCAGCACTTTGTCATTTTTTACAAACTTTCACAGACTTTAAGGAAAAGGACTGAAATTGACAGACTTTCCAGGGCCCGGAAAAAGCCTTGTCATTTTTTTTAAACAACTTTCACAAATGTTCATCGACCGTACGGACCCTGCTGAACTCACCTCGTGAGACTGGGTCATGCGTAAACAGCCCTATGCGAATTTGGCGTAGAAAATCAGTCTCTTTAGCACATTTTCCAAACATGTCCATACAGAGAAGCGGCCCGCAGGCAGTTCTGACCAGAAGACACACCCCTGTACACCAAACTCTGAAAACATGCTGCCGAGCTCTTGACAGCTCACTTAATGGCAGCCAGAACAAAATAAAATTTAAAGACGGCCATCAAAAAATTGAACGTTGCAAAAGGTGGAAGTGGAGATCTCGTGGTGGACATGTGGAAACAAAGTATTTTGATAACATTGTATTGACTGTTAGAAACCATGAAACTTTATTACGCATATTCATATTTACACATTTCTAGACGAAAATAAATGAAAGGAAAGGGGAGACCTTACTAGACCCGCCTGACGCTAGGTAAATATCACCTAAAAGACCAGCCAGTTAAAATAGTTACAATTAAATTGATGGGTCATATTGAAATTAATGAAATGATCACAAATTTTTATGCTCAATATGCATACTTTTTTAAAAATAAAACTGCCAACAAAAAATATTTAAACAGAGGAGTATGACGTAAGCAACTTTTATGATCACTTTGCGTTCCTTTGCGTACTGGTAAAATGGGGGTTAGGGCAGCAGATTCAGCCACTGTGGCCCCTAAATGCATCACAGCATCATAACATCAGATTGGGAGTAACTGTGGTACTCTATCCTAACCAGTAAAACCTAAAAAAGACCTATCAGTTGTATACAAAATTTCTGAGGGCATCAGAAACAACGCACGTTTCCAATTTCGGCAATTTTAAATGGGAAAACGCTATCATTAAAGGATGCCGACTTTCCTTATTTTCTTGCACTTTATGCTCACATTATTGAAACTTAATAGGTAAAGAGAGGTCAAAATGAAATGGAATAACTTTAGTTATTTTTTTTAAAATTAATTTTGTGTATTTTTACAACTTGGGGGTAGGGATACAAAATCAACCACTGTGGCACTCACAGTAATCACAGCATCACCTAGTCAAGTTTATAATAATTGTGACATTGTGTTTTAATGATGTAAGCCTGAAAATGGACTGTCATTGTTATAGAAAAATGTCTGAATGCATCTGACACATTATTTTTGTCTCTTTTTTTGCGATTTCGCGGAAATGGAAGTTTACTGGGTACACAAATACCTTCACTGTGAGCCAGAGATTCAATATTTTTTCATTCTGTTTTTTGCAGAGGATGTAGACGGTGTGCTTTAACATAATATTGCCTGATTTGGGCTTCTGGAATGAATTCTGATTTATTTAGAGGAAAATATTTCTCAACGTCATTTTAGCATCTGCGAAAAACATGAATGGGGGTACCCTTGCGCAATCGGCTATATCTCTGGTGTGTTCTTAAGGATTTTCGGGGAACATGGCTTAAACATCTCAGGACATACTAAGGTACACTTTAAAACCCATTTTATTGAGTACTGGGGGGTTGGGGGCGGGGGGGGGGGGGTTGGGGTGCACGGTAGACCTGGCTAGCTTATGGACTAATGGTTCTTCTGGTGAAAAAAAACCACCCTGTACCTCGGGAGATTATATACCCCTTGCAGAACTGTCCAGCTGTGACTGTAGTGACTCATGAGACTCTGCGCATGCTTACAGATGAGAAAAGTTGGCTACAACTGTCCATGAGGATTTATGTCTCTTGTTAGTCTTATGTTCTTTATGCCTAATTTGGTCCCATGCGCATCTGTGTTCTTCACGCGAATGTCGGTAAGTGTGCAGTCGTGATCACTGACAGCGAAGGGGTTAAAAGGCTCACGAGAATCTATGCCTCTTGCCCGTGAAATCGTCTGAAGTGTGAAATACGGTAATGAATGACCTCTCTTCATACTTGCTGCTCTTGCTAGCACCTGACGCAGATTAACGGTCATTTTCTCTCCCCCCCCCCTACCCCCCCTACCCCCCCCCCCCCCCATCCCCTTCCTTAGAGATGTTGTTCTCCCTCTGCCCATACCTGCTCTTCACTCCCCTTCCCCCCTCCCCCCACACCCCCTGTCCTGCAGGTGTCTGTCAAAGCCATATTGAGTTAACCATACACAGTTAGTTAGTTATTTGGGTTTAACGCCGAGCAGGCAACTAAGGCCATCTCACGGCGGTTAACCATACACAGGCCCTGGGTGTACTTTAGTGGAATCAGTCTCGCCTTGATGAGTTTTGTTATGCCCGTGCCCTTCGTGTATTTCGTAGCAGTCAAACAGTATGCAACAGACATAACAAGTCACCAGTGCCGATTATATGTTGCAAAGATACATTTCAATACAAGCGAGTACAGTACATTTTGCACATCACCGAGTCTGAAAGCAACGCAACTTTTATGTGTTGCCAGGGAAAATGCAGAATTGTCTATTCTAGCTCAAAAGTGGCGTCCGACAAGGCTGTACCCCAGTAGCAAAACCTTTTCGGGCCCACGACGGCCGCAGTGGGCCCGCGCACAGCCGTGCACGGCTGTGCGCGGGCCCACTGCGGCCGTCGTGGACCCGATGACTATTGCTTACTGGGTATATGCGGTTCGGGATCATCTTCTGCATACTGCCGACCTGTTATCCTCTCTCATTCGGATGTCCGCACACCAGATCGTGAGGGAAGTTTCTTCGGTCTGATCCGCCTGCGGGCCAAAAGGAATGTAACCGAGGCACTCATCAGAGTGATGCTCCTTACAGGCGACGTAGCGTTTGTTTCTCACACTGAGGAGGTTCATCAGAGGCTGATTCAACGTCTCGCCCACGCCAGCAACGACTTCGCTCAGCCTCAAAGATAGACAACGTCAGCCCACCGGATGCTAGCCACACACTGTACATCAAGAATGGCGCGACCACTGCGGGATGCGTTCGAGGAATAGTCGTGCAGCCTACCCTGGAAAAGCACCTCAAATAAAATTAAAGCCCATAGCAAGAACATAAAGAATGAGATACAATGTAGGTAAAACTATATCTGTTGTATATATATATATATATATATATATATATATATATATATATATATATATATATATATATATATATATATATATATATATATATATATATATATATATATATGTTTATATATATATAAAGGAACTTTGGGTTCAGCCCATCTTGTTTGTATAATAATATTATAAATAAATAATTTCTATGGCGCCTAACCTCAGGTAGAGCTCTAGGCGCCTTACAAATTTAAAAAATACAACTACAAAAACTGTACACAATATTACACGCACACACACACACACGCACACACACACACACACACACACACACACACACACATACACACACACACACACACACACACACACACACACACACACACACACATTCCAGGCACCACAGCAAAACTACAACAGAATTCTCAGCAGTCAATGATTAATCAGTTGGGTAATGGAGTTGGAAAAGGTGTGTTTTGGCGCAGATTTTAAAATATCTTTGGAATCACTGTGGCGGACTTCGTTCCAGTACAGCGGCCCAAGATAAGAAAAAGACCGCTGGCCGAATGACTTGGTACGGACAAAGGGTACACGCAAAATATTATTAATATAGCACTTTAATAATTGTTCGGCATCCTGTCTCGGAAGACAATGGAGTATGCGCTTGCTGGGTCAGTCACTGGAGTGACCTCTCCAGTGCGCAAGCCTGGGCGAAGTGTATGGAGATCCTGGGATGCCCAGTCGTCAAGATCTCCCTCTCGGCCTCGCTGATGTATCCAAAGGAATGCAAAGCAGTACGTTTGGCATCAGTTTGGCTGCAGGAGCTGCCAGAACAGTGCGTGAATACAGGCAGCTGTCTGCCTTCGGGGCTCCACTCCTGATTTGAAGGGTTTACTCCCCCACATTTGGCCGTTGGATCCAACCTGATCTCCTCCGTCCTCTAGCCGTTGGCTGTCAGAAACAGCTCATCCGCCTAGTGGTGCAATGTGAACACCACCCCCTCACGTGGTTTAGCCCACCAGCTGAGGTGGTTTGCCAGGGTGTGGCGCTTGGAGCCAACACGTGAGAGATTAAGGAGATGGATGAGGACCAGTGATGCCCGTCCGTCCTATGTAGGACGCAGCTGCCGAACAGCAAAGGTACTACCTCTATCCAGAGCCCCCTACACCCCTTTAATAATACTTCATATATGACACACCCAATCGTCTTGTGTACAAACCTAACCTAAGCTAATCGGGAGTTTGCCTTAAAAGGTATCCATGTGAGCTGTCACGGTCGATTCTCCGCTAGAAGTACCTGCTGAAGAAAAAAGAGTTGTAGGACAAACGATGTATGCACGCAGAGCTAAGGTTAACAGCTCAATAATTGGCTGCTGTGAAGAATAATCACCACGCGTTGCCCAGGGCTATTTATCAAGGAATGTTTGCGGCAGACCCGCGCTTCGTTATTAGTGGCGCCCTGCAAAGCTACAGAAAAACAAGCAATAACTGAAGGTGCAGCGTTTGTTGAACACTGGTCAAATATTTGCTTTGAGCTCATCCCAATGTTAACGTTTAAAACAACTACGCCAAG
>BTPG01000005.1:35703022-35728022 GCA_036245525.1 Semisulcospira habei
AATGGTCTCTACCTTTTGTCTTTGACCTGATTCTGATGTTGAGTTATCTCCTATTGAAAAAGTCTCGCAGATCTGCCGCAATGCGTCAGTGAGTTCTACAAGGGGCGCAGGACATACGCGTCATTGATTTGTCAAACGTCATTTATCATGACATAAGTTTTAGTTCATATTTTACGTGATATGAGTTTCGCCTTTGCTTCATAGGCTTGAGAAAATGGTGACAAAACTAGAACTTCACGGTACATTTTCAGTCCTGCTATAATGTGTGTGAAAGCAGGTTGACTTTACCTAGCTACATGATATACTAAGTACACGGGTCACCTGCATGCTCTTCTGAAAGCGCGTCGATGTGTGTGTGCGTGTTAGTGTGTGCATGTGCGCGCTCCAAACATCTCCAAGAGGCACAGATCCTCATGCGCCTGGAGGGCGCATGATGATCTATTCTACCTGGAGATGCGCGTATGTATGTATGTGTGTATGTGTGTATGTGTGTATGTGTGTGTGTGTGTATGTGTGTGTGTATGTGTGTGTATGTGTATGTGTGTGTATGTGTGTGTGTATGTGTATGTGTGTATGTGTGTGTGTGTGTGTGTGTGTGTGTGAGAGAGAGAGAGAGAGAGAGAGAGAGAGAGAGAGAGAGAGAGAGAGAGAGAGAGAACGAACGAACAAAACTTTATTTTCCAAGGATTGAGATATTAGGCGTGCAGGCCTTTCTTACAATCTGTCCTTGCTAAGCTACTTTAGAAAAAAAATTGTAAAAGGAACACCAACCAAACAACAAAAAATAACTAAAAATAAACGTCTCACGCACGCGCACACACACACTCACACACGCACACAGACACACATATACATGTACTCGTGCACATGCGCACTTAGCATACCTACTTATATGTTAGATATGTACACATATCTAACATATAAGTAGGTATGATATTTTGTGAACTATCAAAAACAAATTGGAAAACAGAACAAACAATTTGGAGGCTAGATGGCAAGCAGAAAAAAAAACTAAAATTGAAAAACATGAAGCGTATCATGTCTAGAAACAAAGAACAACAGGCGGTCCGTGGCGCAGTGGTTAAGGCGCCTGCCACCAATGCAAAAGGTGCGAGGTTCGATACCGGGTTCCGGCGTCGGACTTTTCTCCTCTAGTGTCACCATTAATTCGGACTGACCGCCGGGGGTTCTTTCTCCGGGTACTCCGGCTCTTCCTCCCCCTCCACTTTGGTATCAATTGCAGCCCATATCAAATTTCAAGCATAAAACGATTTGAATTTCCAAAACTTCAGTAGCTCGCTTGAACTTGCCCTTAGCACCACGTGAATGTTCTGTGTTTATGTACAGTGTGTGGGTGAATGCACGTGATTCACGTCAGCGTGCTTGTTGGGTTCAGTTCGCGGCGGCGCTTTGAGCCGATATTTAATTGGGTAAAGCGCCTATTTAATGCTCTGATTTATTTATTTATTTATTTATTTAACAACAAAGGATCAGCATTACGTTGTCTTAGAAAGGTAATCGTATACTCTACTTTTAAACAGAGAGAGGAAGTGGTTAAAAGAGCACATGAATAAGAGAGGCTAGATTTGAACAGGTCTATACGGGGCCTTTTTATAGAGAGACTTCCCTGGGGGTGCTGTATTTTTTTTCAGTTGGCGAAAAAAGCCTAGATAAGTAAGGTGGAGCTTTCTCGTTAAGAATTTTGTGCATCAGTACACATTTGTTTAGTGCGATGTACTTAACCAGAGGGAGAAGTCCGATGGCCTGCAGCTTGGCATCAGTGGATAAAGACGGATCAGGGAGGATTAGCTTAGCAGCGCGCTTGTATAATGAGTTTAATTTCTTGAAGTGTTTTTCACTGCAGCCATCCCATATTGTTGAGGCATAATAAATGTGTGGCTTAATGTAAGCATTAAAAATAGTTTGCGCGTCTTAAGGTCGATGATCGTTTTAAGTTTTGAAAGTAGAAACAACTTTTTGGACAAATGTTTTCTCATATAGTATAGGTGGTTTTGCCAGCTTAGATCATCGTCTATTATTACTCCAAGCAGGCGGTGTTGACTGACCTGCTCAACTGGGATGGAGTCAAAAGAAAGGTTGAGTGATGGAGGTTTGAGCTGATGTTTCTGGCGGGTTGTGATAAGCATGCCTTTTGTTTTTGTGGGATTTACAAGCATGCGATTTTTATTACACCACCGAGAGACTTCAAGAAGACTCTCTTGAGATTGGTTACAAAGTAAAGTAGGTTATAGCACTGTCAGGGGAGAGAAATGTGCATGATCGACCAGTGATCATAGATCTACTATGGCCAAAGCACACAAAAAAAATGAGATAGGAAAGAGAGGGGGCGCTAAGAAAGTGACTGAAAGCAATGCATATGGAAGCCCCCCCCCCCCCCCACCCCGAAGGGGGGCGTATCACATATCCACTGTTCCAGCCACTCAGTGCATGGAAATTTAAATCTAGGTCCCCCCAAGGGATATTTAGCCGGTGTGGACAGCTGTTTCGGTCTTGGCGACCTCTTCAGCACACCATCGGCAATACTGGAGGAGGCAGGAAATTCTGCCTACCTGCAATGACAACCACATTTGACTGTGGTGTCTGCAGGGGCATACATTCCATGCCACCACCCAGAGTTAAATTTCCATGCACTCTTATGTTCACCCCCTTCCCTGGCCGCACTGGACGTACATTTGTGTTTCTGAAATCTGCGTGCAATCAACGACCAAAAGCCAACACCGTCCAAGAAACACAGCTACAAACTGGTCTCAGCAAAAGTCATAGATCCTCATGAGCGCCCGCAGTCGCGGGGGCTCATGAGGATCTATGTCTCTTGCATTTGCATCGTGTTCACCTTTTTTCTCGGAAGTGAAGGGGTTAAGATTAACATTTCAAGTTTGTAAGTACAGGAACATCTGAGATATTTGTGTGTTTACGCCACTCGCGTGTTATTTTAAGGGATGGGGGAAAAATTGTTTTCTACCCCTAGTGGCCTTGACCTAATAACAGCCGCGCAATAAAATAGTCACGTCGTCTGCATCTATTGTCGTTTTCTGTCTCGTTAGGAACAATTACGTCGTTCTTTGTGTTATGTTTGCAGGAATATGCGTGCATTTCTTTCTTATCTAAACAGTAGACACTGTAGAAGAGAGACAAAGATTTATTGCTGAGGAAACACACTCACCCAGTGCGCAAAGGCCATTGGGCCGATGTCGGCTGGACGGCCTTCTTGCGCATTGGGGAGGTGTGCGGTCCGACGCAAAGGGTAGTGCCGGATTGGGCCAGTCTGCTCTGGCACTACTCTTGAGATGTCATGGCACATTAAGATCCTGTAGCGTTTAAGGCTGAATGGGATACGGTAGTGCTAGATCATTTCATAATTAGTTTGAACAAAATGTGTCTTCTACTCTGTACTTGGAAACAGCCAGGAAATAATTTTCAGCGCCATTTGAGCACTATTTTAGTCGTTCATGGATGGCGGCAACGTTTATTTTTAGGTCGGCAAAGGAATAACTTGATCGACTAACGACCCAAAGCAATTCTTTAAGATACAAATCCCTGCGTGATTTCAAAGAGAAAATCGATTTAAACATCATTGTAAAATCGGTAATGTTGGCCCGGCGTCTAGCGGACAGCTTGTGATGGTGGAACTGCCGACTCGTGTCGCCGTGTGAATAATTGATTCCATCCCTTGACTGCCAGCACTGAGACGCCGTGTGCAACCGTACTCAACACAAAATTCTACCATCGCCGCGTTTAGCTTCAAGCTGTAACCCCGGCCCCTTACCTGCAAGTGGACGCAGACTGTGCGCCTGAAATGTGTGTTAATTCGACGCCAAAGTTCTCAAACCCGCTTCAGTCATGGATACAAAATGGTTTCAGCAAGAGGCATAGATCCTCATGAGCCCCAGCGGGGGCTCATGAGGATCAATACCTCTTGCATTTGGGTGGTGTTCAGTTTTACTCGGCAGTGAACGAGTTAATATTCGTTTCTAACTGCTACGAATGCATACGCCTTGTTTGGCGCTGAAGCCGAATAAAACGAGTACGGATTGAAAAAGATAATTAAATCTATGCAAACTAAGAAGTGGTGAAAGATCAGTTAGGATTTTTTTAACGATTTGTTGGATTTTAGCGCAGTTATTAGGATATAAGTTCCTGCTGTTTATGACAGAGGCAACCTCTAAAATGCAGCGTTCAGTAATAAGTATCTATATGGCCCTGACGTCTGGGAACACTCATCTCATTTTACCAGGGACCGCTGCTCAGTCGCGATGAATGAGTCAACATAGCTATACAGGCGAAAGTCTACCCGCGAAAAACTTCCCAGCATGTCTCCACTCAGTGTCTGTCTATGCCGCCATTATGAGGCACGATTTCACAGCTTGGTGGATTCAAGGATATATGCTGGGTGGATTTACGTTAGGTAGATTTACACACCGTGGATGTTTATGGGTGGAATATGGGTGGAATCGCGGCAGAGTAAATGCTAAGTGGATAGGTTCACGCCCGGGAGGATTCGAGCTGGGTAGATCTGCGTCTGAATATTGCGAAGTTGACCCCTTCATCGTCAACTTTAAGTTGCAGCTTCCTCATCAGAAAGGACAAGTTGCAAACTGTGTACTTTTTTTTATCAGTGTCTGTTTTGAAAAATAGTTTTGAAAAAGAGATTAATAAATTGTGTTGTATGTCTTTTCTAAGCGTGCTTCTTTCTTCTTTGGGCTCTTCCCTGCAACTAGAGAGTCTCGGATGTCAAATTAAAGTGAAAGGCTATGAAGCATGAAGGGTTCCGAAACGCTAATGAGAAGAAAACAATGGCCTATGAACGGAACTTTGATGCAACGCGCAGAGCCAGGGAGTTACTGGTGATGTTTCGTCCGCAACTCCTTACAACGTACAAGAGCGAAATCTCGGCGGAAATCCAGCTTCTACTAAAGCACTAACATCACTCCAACCCTCTCCAAGAGGCATAGATCCTCATGAGCTCGGAGGTCTCATGAGGATCTATGCCTCTTGGTGAGGTTTGGAGTGTTGTCTATACTTATGGTGCCAGCTGGTTTTTCGCCGAGATTTCGCTCTCGTTGGTTGTTAGGAGTCGTTCGGTGTAAATGTAACCTCTCAACTGACTTGAGCTGACGCCGAGAAGAGACTGAGGGAGTCGACGACCGCCCGCTTGCACATCGTTATTACGTGGTGCATGTAGCACGTAAAACCAGACAGCTTGTCCCTACATCACCAGACACTGCGGCAGGCGGTCCAAGGTGTCCAACAGCATCTAATGTTCTTCCGCTCGTGGACCGTGTAGAGCCGCACGCGAAATTTCTTCTCCCAACCGAGTTCCGTAACGCAAGCTCCACGCATAGTTCTGGCTGTCGGCACAATATGCGTGGAGCTTGCGTTACGGTAGGCCTACTCGGCTGGGAAAAGAAACTTGCGAGCCGGACCCAGATCCTGATCCAAACACAGACATTCCTGAACCTGTGACCAGTGTGGTCCCATAGACTATGCCAGATCAACCTGTGGTCAGTGTGGTCCCAGAGACTATGCCAGATCAACCTGTGGTCAGTGTGGTTCCAGAGACTATGACAGATCAACCTGTGGTCAGTGTGGTCCCAGAGACTATGACAGATAAGACTGAAAAGTGTAAGGTGGTCGTGTGGTAAAGAAGCCGACAGGCTTGACCTTTGAACTATGCTAATGGTCAAAACTTAAGGGCCACTTTTTATCGCAGACGCACCGACAACACCACACAAATAATGTAACAATACTTGGAGTCAGTACTTTGCTAATTTATTCAGTAACAATTTCATTTAAGTTTTAAGTAAATCAAGCAATTGTAACAATAGCAGTACGTTAGAATGTTCACCCACCCCTCATTCGAAAAGTCACACAAGACCGGTCCAGTCAGTAGCGAGTGTACCCACCGTTTGCAGCCAAGCATTCAATGCAGCGTTGACGCATGGACTTCACCAGGGTTCGGACAACATGTTGTGGGGTCGCTTCCATGACCATGACTGAGCCTCCTCCGTAGCGATCCACCTCTCTTAGACGCATCCATCCGTAAATCGCTCGCCCTGGCGTCTCCATACCCTCACCCTGCCGTCGTTGAAGGACCCAGTGAACCGTGACTCATCAGTAAACAGAACCTGAGTCCACTGGAGTCTGTTCCACCTCACATGTTGACGACACCAGGCAACCCGGGCTCTGCGATGAGCTGGAGTGAGGGGTATTATCAATGCTGTTCTGCATGAAGCCAGGCCAATTTCGCGCAGACGTCGGCAGACTGTGCTTCTGCTGACGTTAACGTTTGCAGCTTGCATCAGTTCACGTCGCAGAGTGGTTGACGTGACAGTTCGGTCGAGCAAAGCCGCCACACAGAAGTATCTGTCCTCCCTTCTGCTGGTGCAGCGCGGGCGTCCTAAGCAGGGTCGTCGTTCTGCCCTTCCAATTTCTTGGAATCGTGCCAGCAGCCTCTGGATCACTGAATGGCACACCCCAAGACGTCTCCCAACTTCTCGTCCGGAAATTCCATCCTGCAGCCATGCTAGTGCCCGGCCTTGATCTACTGGCGTTAGGCTTGGTGTCATAGTTAGGAAAGTGACAATTATGCCCCTACTGTACCGGTATTTGTAGCGAAACAGAAGTGCTCAGTGTTCACGACTGACCCCTTTAGCACGTGTATCACGACTTTACAAAGTTTTTCCACCTGCCTGCCTTTGGTACGCTTGCCAATATCGCACAGCTTTTCACAGAAACTGACGATGTTTTACGTGCATTTGACACGTTCGTGGAAATTGATGAATTGTCGTCTATTGTTTCCGGTACAGTGGACTGTCTAAGGTCAACTTTTAACCCATTTGGATCGAAAGAACAATTTATTTTATTAGCGTACTTGCGACGATAAACAATGACACAAAAAAGTGGGGTGGCCCTTAAGTTTTGACCATTAGTATATGTTGATAACAAAGACTCTGCACGAAAGTCGCGAGAGCGGGCTCGGTTTCATTTCGGATTTCAATTTTCGTTTGTTCAGTTTTTGTCTACCGTATTTTAAAAATACGGTAGATTTTGAAATGGGGCTGGTCGGAGCGCATTCCGGAGCATGCACATGACGTTTTTGGCGTGCGGGACAGAAACTCTGGCAATGAAGTAACAAGATAAAAATAACGTCACGTCTAGCTACGCAAACCTTGCTAGAGAACGTCTTTTTGGAGCCAAAACGCCGTGTGTGTGTGTGTGTGTGTGCGTGTGTGTGTGTGTGTGTGTGTGTGTGTGTGTGTGTGTGTGTGTGTGTGTGTGTGTGTGTGTGTGTGTGTGTGTGTGAGTGTGTGTGTGTGTGTGTGTGTGTGTGTGTGTGTGTGTGAGAGAGAGAGAGAGAGAGAGTGTGTGTGTATGTGTGTGTGTGTGTGTGCGTGTGAGTGTGTGTGTGTGTGTGTGTGTGTGTGTGTGTGTGTGTGTGTGTGTGTGTGTGTGTGTGTGTGTGTGTGTGTGTGTGTGTGTGTGTGTGTGACAGCAACTACAGCCCGCGTGTGAGGACGGACAAGCTTGAAATTTTAGGATATTGTCACAAAAAGAATTATCTCGAGACCTTTCTTTCGATGTTATGATTAAGATGCTCCTTGGGGAGAAAATGGCCGTTTCACGAAAATCGGTTGATCCACACTGGATTCCGTAATTTTTCTTTATTTTTTACTAGATATTTTGCATCTAGCTACATAAAAGTGAGATATTGAATGAGTTTGTTAACCAGCATTGTACCTCTAGAACGTTTTGAGTGATATTTAAATATTTTTGTTAAAAATATATTTTCACGATTTTGGGATTAATTTCATGAATTATATGGGTTAATCTTAAAACAATTGAATCTTTTTTACCAAAAAAGAAAAACCAATCTTCTCATTAATAATCACATGATTTTTCGTATACGGTATTTACATAAGCCTACAGTTTGTGTCGGCTGTCGGGTACGATTAGGTCAATTGTGACCTGTATGCCCTAGGTGTGAAAATTAGACAATTTTCTGCACCACTTTTTCGGAGTCATTTGTAAAACAGCTAACATAACTTTAATTTTTCTTTTACGAAAAATGCTGTCTTCTCATTACTACCCGCATGATTTTTTCATAAACAGTGTTTGCATGAGCCTGCTATTTGTCCCGGCCCTGGGGTAGGATTAGGTCAAATTGTGACCTGTAAGCTCTAGGCATGAAAATCAGCAAGAAAATTGCAGTCGATCCTCTGATACGTCAAATGTTGATGATGACGTATAGCATCGAGTCGTCACTATGAACACGGCGTCGTGAGGCTAATGATGCCATGAAGTGAAGCTTGAAGTGACGTCATTTCGCTGCTCGGGGGAGCTGGGTAGGTCAGTTCGTAGAGCGTTCGACTCTTGTCCCAAAGGTTGTGGGTTCGAACCCAGCTGGGGGCAAAATTTGTTCAGACCTCTTTTCGGTGCCCCGTCTTTGAAATCACCTTTGTGGTGGACAAAAGACGTTAAGCCCAAAACGTTTAACGTTTCATTTCGCTGCTCGTGCTTATTATTCTTCAGAATAGCTATGCTACCGCAGACCATAGAGCTTACGAATGGTGGGAATCGCCGTGTGTCCGTCTTTATTTGTGTGCGCCGATGTGTGTTGATCAGAGGTTGGCTTAGAGCATTATAAGCCTAAAAATATGAACAACTCTGAATGTTCCTAAAAGATAAACGCATCTGATCTCCAAACAATACGGTAGACTTTGGGATGAAATCCTCATCTTGTTAAAAGCTAGCTAAATGTCAATTTTATCTTACTCCGAAAAAAGAGGACGTATAGAGTCAGGTCGGAATGACGCAATAATAATTTGTGTACGCATATAACTTCTGAAATGGATTTTATTTTTTAAAGGGAAAAAAAAAACACTGTGCGCTTGACGTAACATGCCGACGCACGTTACCTACTATTTACCCACGCACACCGTCGGCCCAGACACAAACCACTGCACGGCTGGGTGAGATCTGTCAACAGCCATTTGCATGACTCTCCATGTCCGTGGAGGACCTGCCTGCAGCCTTGTCACAAGGAAGACGGGGTGAGGAAGGAGGAGGAGAGGGTGGAGGGTAAAGGGACAGTAGGGTCTGGGGCGGAGTACTGCACCAGAGGCGACGTAGGTTGGCTTGTCGTTGTCGCTTCCTCTTCTGCTAAACGGGTCATTGTCGCCATTGTTTTGGTCATTGACATTGCCCATAAGGTACACTCCGGCAAGTGACTTTGTAACTTTGCGACGATAGCTCATATAACTTCCGGTTGCTGATGATGGCTTTTCACTAAAGATGGCATGAAAGATTCCCAGTATCTGTGTTGTTCTTCTGAAAAGCATGGCATAATTGGAACAAAATGGTCATGTTAAAGTTCGGCCCAGTAGGCACTGCTGTCGACTAAGGCCCGATAGCATTTTGCGTACGGGGTGACATTTGTGGTGATATCACGATTTGGTGAAAGTCTAAAATCACAGACTAACACACACCGCACAATCTGCAGTGTGGCAAAAGACAATGAAATGTTATAAGGTTCAAATCTTGTAGTTTGTACGCAGTTTGACCAGAACAATACGATTATGACCATTCATTTTCCGATTGACTGTTCACCGTAGGACGGCCGTCCGGCATGGAGAGAGAGAAGAGCGAGTCTCCTAGGGCCATCCGCATGAAGGAGCTTAGTCCTGCGCCAGCCTCTAAACAAGTTGCTCCGATATAGCGGAGCACCTTGCTTAGTGGCTGGCGCACGACTAAGCTCACTCATGGAGCTGACCCCTGGAGAGTGCAGTTAGCCAAGGATCTCTTCGCTTCCTGTCTTTCTCTCTCGTCACTTTCCGCCAGCAAGCCCGCCCGTCTGCACGGCCTAGATCGAAATGCCCTTCGGCAGATTGCGAGGACATACTATGAGCGATGGGTCGCGTACCTCTTGCTGTCGTCATTTACACCCGCCTCCCTCAAGTGGCATTCATCAACATGCTTTCTACATGCACACATTGCTACAATTTACCGCATCTGCAAGAGGCACGGATCCTCATAGATCCCGGTAAGGAGCGAGGTCTATCATGATGAGATTCATGCCTCTTGCTGGCTCAGTAGATGTGTCTTCCTGCAGGCGGGGCCTGTCCACTAATTTGACCTGCGCTTTACGCTGAACAATAATCGCCGGCTTTTTTCCCCGTTTCCTTGAGGTCCAAAAACGTAATATTTTCAAGATTTGGCGGATGGTCGATAACTTTTCTGTGCTGTCCCTCGGCCAGATCCTTCTGCGTGCAACAAACACAGATTCTCAAGACCCCTGCTGTCTGTTTGAGGCACAGAATCTCAGTGACAGATCTCTGTCGTCTGCAAATGGCGTTAGTTCACGAGAATCTGCTTACTTGCTGGTAAAGACCACGCCACATGGTTGTGTTTTGTATCTCTGCCCCTTGTCTCGCGTTGAAACGATCGGTCCTGTAAGGACGGCGCACAGAGCTTAGTGAAGTCGTTCAGCTGGGTAAAGTTTCCATTTCACGACACATATACAGCAGCTCGTGCAGACGCAGGCAATTAACCCATTTAGTCCCGAAGGCCTACAGCAGGAGATGGATTGGCCATAATAATTCAAGGGTAGTGCCAGATTAGCTTGGCGCCTGAAGGCGCCAAGCTAATCTGGCACTACCCTTGAATTATCATGGTCGATCCATCTCCTGCATCAGTCGTTAGGTGACACTTCCAAATTTGGAATTTGGGGTTAAATGGGTTAATGTGAATCTATACCTCTGTGCTGATCAAGAGCGAGTGCCGTTGTTCCTCAAGCTGAGGAAGGCATTCCGAGTAAAGCGAAAGGCTATTTTGCCGGCAGCCGACTTACCAATTAGTTGTTAGGGAGGGCTGGCGAGGTCCCACCGACTGCCCACTCCACGGGAAAAATACGCAACAATGCACACAGTGCCCACATCTCCAATAAAGTTCAAGAAAAGGATTTTAAGAAATGTCAGGCTAGCTTCCTCTAATGAATGCCCAGACACGAATCTCTCTCTCGCTCTCTCTCTCTCTCTCTCTCTCTCTCTCTCTCTCTCTCTCTCTCTCTCTCTCTCTGCGAGGTCCCGGCCACCGACCGCCGCCGGACTGCCCACTCCACGGGAAAAATACGCAACAATGCACACAGTGCCCACATCTCCAATAAAGTTCAAGAAAAGGATTTTAAGAAATGTCAGGCTAGCTTCCTCTAATGAATGCCCAGACACGAGTCTCTCTCTCTCTCTCTCTCTCTCTCTCTCTCTCTCTCTCTCTCTCTCTCTCTCTCTCTCTCTCTCTCTCTCTCTCTCTCTCTCTCTCTGCGAGGTTCCGGCCACCGACCGCCGACTGCCCACTCCACGGGAAAAATACGCAACAATGCACACAGTGCCCACATCTCCAATAAAGTTCAAGAAAAGGATTTTAAGAAATGTCAGGCTAGCTTCCTCTAATGAATGCCCAGACACGATGAAAAGAATCCTTATTACTCTCTCTCTCTCTCTCTCTCTCTCTCTCTCTCTCTCTCTCTCCGGATTGTTCCTTGGTTTTCTCGACTGTAAACACGCTCCAATCAGAGAGAAACGGGTAGATAACCCCCAGCTTCCCTCCTGGTTAAGTAAGGAAATCAAGGATGTCATGCAGCTCCGAGATGACTATAAAACTGAGAAATAAGGATATTGTAGCTTATCAAAGGCAAAGAAACCATATTAAACATTTAGTGAGGAAAGCTCAAAGGTCACTTTATTTTCTCAAAATCATTACCGACGGCATTACTACTAGGAATACCTCGCTTAGCTTAACAATTTTAGCCCAAAAAACTCGCTGTGTACATTGCCACAGGGGAGGCAATCACTAGGGGTGTCGTTACTAGGACACTCGTGGTGGCCTCCCCTCCTTCCTATCCGGTGGCGCGCTCACCGTTTCCCGGGCATCCCGGCAGTCTTTTCGCTTAGCTGCTCAGGACAGGCCCTGTGCCAGCACTTCGTGCTCCGTCTTGAGTTAGGTGAATTACCGTTGTGTACTGTGGACTTTTGGATTCATGTGTTGGGACTTCGTGGACGGTGGATTGTGTGCTTTGTGTTGTCTTTGGATTACCTATATGGTCTATGGATTACGTGGTTTTGGTTTTCTGTGGAATTACCGGTTGGCAATGGTGAGGTAAAGTAGCGGTGACTGCCTCAAACCGGTTTTGACCGGGCAGCGGCGGTGACCGGGCCGTGATGTTCGGCAAGCCGACCGGGAGCGCGGTTCTTCTTGGAGGTTCCCCGCTTTCACTTGGTTTAGATAAATTATTGAATTAGCGCATTAGATAGGCGCTTTACCCAATTGAATCGGCTTAAAGCGCCGCCGCGAACTGAACCCGTCAAGCACGCTCACGTGCAAGTGCAAGTGCAAATTTAAAAAAGGGATGGGGACTTCCAGCTCCCGCTGATTTCGTCCAGGGGGGGGGGGGGGGGGGTCGGTGGGGAGGGGGTCTATTTTCTGGCTGTTTGTCGCTGATGTCGCGCATCTTTTTTGTGTACAACCCTTCGTCATGGCTGACCGCGCCGCAGGAGGCTGGGTCGTTGGGGGGAGAGCCAGGTCTCCCGTGGGGGTCCGGGTTCCCGTCTTGCTGGTCGGTGGCGTGGGTTCTTTTGTTCTCCTTTGGTGGTCACAGTCCAAGGCCTGGTTCTTTTCAGGCCTCACCCTCTCTTTCCCATATGGTTGTTTGAGGGGGGTTGATTCCTACTAGCCCCCCTATACGTATTTCTGTATTTCTCTGGAGGGGGGTGTTGCGCCCTCCTTCGCCCAGGGAGTGCATGGACGAAGGATGATAAACCTTCCTGGGAGCCCTAGTTATTTTGATGGGTGGCGACCGTACGCAGGCGAGCGGGGAGTCACGCGGTGTCGGAGTGCCATCGTGGGTACCTCGACCCCCTGGGTTTTCTAACCCCCCTATCCCGCAGAGTGGACCTTCCAGGAGTGTCCTCCTCTGCGTCCCAATACGGGGAAGATGGACCCCGGAGCCGGCCGCTAGCCCCCGGGCGCGTCCCACCGAGGAACTCGGTTGGGGGGGGGGGCCTCAGGTGCCCGCCGCCGGCCCCCCGGGACCCTCTCCCCGCTAGGAGGGGGGTAATTGGTCAAAAAGCCTCCCGGCAGAGACCTATGGGGCATTCCCTCCTATCTCCTGGGGGGGGGGGGAGGGGGGGGCAATCAACGTACCGGGGGCGGAAAAATAAAGGAAAGAAACGTGTACATAAAAAAAAACCAAAAAAAAAAAAAAAAAAAAAAGGTGATATGATGGGTAGTTCCTGGACACGCCCCCTCCCCCCCCCCCCCCCCCCCACGCCCGAACGGACCCACCTGGTCCGGCGAAGGCCTCCGCCGGACCAGGGGGCCCACCCGCGGCGGGGGAGGAGTGGGGGCGGCCAGGGCCCGGGTGGTTGATGATGATGAGGATGATGTGGTATCTCTTTTTATTAACCATGGGTGGGTGGGGCGGGTGCGGGGCCATGAGGTGGGATGGCGATGAGGGTGACCTGTGTTGGCTGTTCGGCCCTGTCGGACCCACGGCCACACTTTGCGAGTGGATAGTTTGAGGATAAGTGGGGAGGGGCCGGTGGGGGACGGTGTCCGCCACCGCGTGACTCTGGGAGGGTATTATCCTGCGCGTAAGCCGTCACCCATTATCTATGTTTATAAGGAGTGCATTGACGATGGATGCTAAACCTCACGTGATCACGCGCATTCATTTATACACTGTACATAAACACATGGTGCTAAGGGCAAGCTCAAGCGAGCTACTGAAGTTTTTGGAAGTTCAAATTGTTTTATATTTGAAACTGATACTAGAGCGCACCTTTAGCATTGGTGGCAGGCGCCTTAACCGCTGCGCCACGGACCACCCCGTTGTTTTTGTTTTTGTTTTTGTTCTGTCCTTTGTTACAGTACTCAGGTACGGACATGCACCAAGTGTGGCACCTTCCAATGACCGAGCGAGGGCCATGGGTCTGCCTACCCTGGTCGGGCGGCTCCTCCGGCCGTAAGCGCCGTTGATGCGGGACTTGGGAGGAAGAAAGATGGTCACAGCTGTGGGCGTTTACCGGAGGGAGTAACCGGCGCCGATCTCACAGCTGAAGTTGAGGAAGGCGCTACAGGAAGGCAGAATCATACAGAATTCCCGCCTTCAGCGGATGATTGAGCCTAACATTCGGATCGGGGCTTGCCCCCACCCCCCCCCCCCCCCCCCCCCCCCCGTCCAAGCCCAGGCACAAAGAGCTCCACCCCGCCTCGTAGAGGCCCCGGATATGCTCGACCGCCAACGATGGGGTACGTCCCCTAGGCACGTGTCGGCATTGGAGCTCGGTCCCCCCGCAGTAGAGAGATTGGGCGAGATTTTCACCCCACAGGTGAAAGATGGAGAGAGAGAGAGCCCAAGCGGGGGACACCACCCCCCCCCCCCCCCCCCCTCTGAGAGGAGAGTGCCCGCCAGCCTTAGGCCGGACCAGCGCGGTCACCGGGCCGCGTCTACAAAGCACCTCTCAGACAGGGACAGGAATGAGAGACACAGAGTGAACTCTACACCTCCACCCCTCCGCTTTGAGGGCCCGGATTTGAGAGAACGGCTGAGACGAGAAGGGAAGTAAAGACAGAATTTGGTTGGCCGAAGCTGTCCATAGGAGGTCGGACTTTCGGTCATTACGAGCCAGCCGACGGGAGGTGCATTCCCGTCGCGAGTGAACTACCAGGACACCTCCTCCAGGCCATAGGCACATGGAGATGACACAGGCTTTAGGGTCCCCGAGTCGAAGAGTGGAGCCACAGACGAGATCTAACGCACAGGGCGGATCCCCCATGACCGAAGCCCTATTGGGAAGAACTAACTCGGTCAGCAGTCGACGAGAGGTGGTGCAACCACACACCCACATTCCACCCTTGGAGGTAGAGGGGATCTCACAGTGGCCATGGACCTGCGTTACGCGGGGAGGAAACCTACATGTTCGGTCGGACGACCGCAGCAGCGGGTAGAAGGACGCTACAGATACCTATTGCCTGGGAACTCCTTCTTCCTTCTTCGCCTCTCCGACCAGCGGACAAGCGCAGGTACGGCGCAGCGTGGGATCTCTCGGTGACGCCGAGCATCAGAGGCGCCCGGCAAGAGCGGCCGTTCTTCAGACCAGAGCTTTAAGGGCCGATTTCCTCGGGAGAACGACAGCCTCGACACCGGCGCCGGGATCACGGAGATGGCAGCGGCAGGACAGAATCGCCCTCACTTTCGACACTCGACCTCAGCCTGTTGGATTATGGAACGAGCGTGAACGCAGCAACACAGTGGGTCCCGCTCTCTTCCGAGTGGGAGCAACATCTCGCGGGTCAGGATCCTCGTAGGGGACGAGGGATCAAGTGGAAAACACATCAACAGGCTGGAATTGGAAGCAGTGGGCTTCGCGTTCTCGCCGGGAAGCAGCGGCGCACAGGTCAAGATATCCTCGCCGTTGGACGAGAGATCAAGCCGTCAAATACCTCAACATGTCGCAGATGAAGCAGGGCGGCTCGCGCTCTCTCCGTGGGAAGCAGCGTCTCACGAGTCAGGATCCTGGTAATGGACAAAGGATCAAGCGGACGAACACAACAGACGGGAGATGGAAGCAGTGTGCCCCGCATTCTCTCCCGAGGGAAGCAGCGGCTCACAAGTCAGGGCATCCTTGTCCATGGAAGAGGGATCAAGCCGTCTAACACTTCTACAGGCTGAAGTGAAAGCAGTGTGCCCCGCATTCTCTCCGAGTGGAAGCAGCGGCTCACAAGTCAGGACATCCTCGTACGTGGACGAGGGATCAAGCCGCTCTAACACTTCAACAGGCTGGAGGGAAAGCAGCGTGACTCGCGCTCTCTCTGGGTGGGAGCAGCGTATCTTGGGGCAAGAGTACGCGTAATCTCCGACGGCTCGACAGTGGTGGCCTACATCCAGAACCGAAGGTCGAGGAGGCGCTAAGTCTACACCCGGAGGACGTGGTTCGGAGTGGGGGTAGACAACGGACACGCCTAGCAGACGGTCGGTGCGCTCCAACACATCGCAGATTCGCTGCTCTTTGGACGAAGCGTCTGGGTTCGTCGCGTCATTCCGCTGGCCATCATCGCCCTGAGAGGAAAGCTGCGACGATGACCGACGCATTGAGTGGCCCAGTGCGTCACGTCGCTCCCTCGTAGTCTTCGGGATCTAGCGGAGGCATTTTGGCGACCACTCGGCAAGACGGCGGCGGACAACAGAGGTTCTTCTGAAGACTCCCGATGACCAGAGAGGATGAACATCTACTTCCGCCGGCAGTGATGTGGAGTCTCTTCTGGGCGGTACTGTGCCAGTGATGGATAAGGAGGCGTGGATGCTGTCGGCGGCTCCCCACAGGCTACAGACTTGGGCGCGAGGAAGCGGAAGCGAGGCTTGGTCAGGACTGTGCCCGGGGTTCGCTTCCCTCTAGCGGACGCGGGGTTTCATCGAGAGGGTGAAGCCTTCCGGTAGCATGTGTCTGGAAAACATCTGGGACTTTGCAGCCTCGGTCCGTCGGAGCGGGACACGCACGGAGCTAGTGACAGCATTTAGCATGGCGTACCACCTCGCAGCCTACTCCTTGGCGGAGATCGCCGGCGACGAAGGGATATAAAGGGACTTGCTGTTTTGACAGGTTCCACGCTCGCCCGTCTTTTGGGGATAAGGCTCCGCGCGAGGACATTCTTCGATGGGACCGACTTGGCAGACGATAAGACGACAGCACAGGATCCCTTGTCACCTCGGCAGGATTGTCTCGACTCGCTCCAATCAGCGGTGGCGAGAGGGAAGCTTTGGCTACAGCGCGACTTGGTGATGCCCTGCCTAGAAGGAGACCACAGAGTTGAGCCGAGATCCTGACGCCCGACAGGTTACAGTAGGCCCTGACGGTTCCCGGACCCGGAGACTACTACGTGACGTCTAGTGTCGGCTTTGACGCTTACTAGTAGCTTCGGCCCTGCGCTTGCAACTACTTGGACGGTCGGCCCTCTGGACCAGATGGCGAAGCGTGGGAGGACCCGGACTCCTGTCTGACGCAACACCGCCAACGCGGATTCCGGGGCTTCGGAGGCAAGTCCGACGTGGGACCAGCACCCAGTTTTGTCGCCTAGGCAGGGAGTGCCTGACCGATAACAGCGGGATAGCAAAGAGTGAACACACAGGCAGATACATCCACTGGTTGGAGTGATGGCGGTGCAGCAGGTGCTCGTCAGATCAAAGCAATGGCTGACGCTACGGAAGGTACGGGTGCGCGCCGGCTACTCGACAATGGCTTACGCTATGGAAGGTACGGGTGCGCTCCAGCTACTCGACAATGGCTGACACTACGGAAGGTACGGGTGCGCTCCGGCTACTAGAGGTCGGGGTTTCTTCGTGTAGCACTTCTGCCGGGCGTGCAGAGATCGGGCCAGCACTCGTCGGACACGTCGAAGGTCAGCTCAACGTAGTGCGGATTCCCCTTGTGGCAGGGTCAGCGGCAGCGTAAAGAGTGTTACTACACCCGGCTGCCTTCCAACTTCTCTACGCGTGTGAGGAGTCTCCGATGATAGGCCGGTCCTACTGTAGTGGAACAGGAAGCTGCTTCCTCTATCGCCTCCAGACCGGATCCACAAGCCTCCATGGGCTCCTTCGAGGAACGGACTCCTTGCATAGCCAACCACCTTTACATACGGATTCTCCGGTTCGTCTGTTCACCGAAGTTAAGCCGTTGGGGGGTGGTTAATCCGTGGTTGGATAACCCCCTGGGAACAACAGGTATGGTGGAAGTCATCTTAACCCTTATCTTGTTCATCAGAGGGTGACATACGTTCGAATAAGAATAGTTAACGGGTAGCGCCGGAGTGGCTTGGCGCCGCTAGGCTTCACGCTAATCCGGGCTAGCCTTCAAGTAAAGCCTGTGGGCTATTTTCTTATTTCTATAGTATAACCTGTGTATGGCAGGGCACAATTGAAACTGTTAGCCTCAGGCTGATATGGGTTAAGATGCGGCAGCGCGTTCACTCCCTATAGGACGGGTACATAGCCGATGTCAGACATAGTACACATAGTACACAAGCCCAGGAATAGTCAGACATAGTACACAAGCCCAGGAATGGCATGGGGATTAGGACTTTGATGACCGTTCACGGGTACATAGGGGCTCCACAAGCCCAGGGATGGCATGGGGATTAGGACTTTGATGACCGTTCACGGGTACATAGGGGCTCCACAAGCCCAGGGATGGCATGGGGATTAGGACTTTGATGACCGTTCACGGGTACATAGGGGCTCCACAAGCCCAGGGATGGCATGGGGATTAGGACTTTGGTGACCGTTCACGGGTACATAGGGGCTCCACAAGCCCAGGGATGGCATGGGGATTAGGACTTTGATGACCGTTCACGGGTACATAGGGGCTCCACAAGCCCAGGAATGGCATGGGGATTAGGACTTTGATGACCGTTCAGCTGGATCACGGTCCTTTGGAGACACGCAGCGAACCCCTGCCTCAGCTCCGCGTCCGAGACGATCGCAACCCTGGCGGCAACTGTTTGTACAGACACAAAGCAGTTGGCGCGGGCACGCTGGGAGATGGACAGTCAGCACTCACACCAAGAGGCTTCTGGGGTGTGACAGTGGATGCGATTGCAGCGACTCAAGGAGTCTCTGACAGTACGGACACGAGGGAGAGTGGAGAGTACGGCAGGCCTGATGTACAGCGGAGCAACTCTCCCCACAGACCGTACTAACCCCAGTTTGGCCGAGTTCGTCTAGGGGTTCCCAAGCAGATCGGACCCCTGAGCATCGTACGAATTTACCGGGTAGCAACCACTTATTGACACCTAGCACGGACCAGCGCCGGTACAGACCTCTCGGACCGGATCGAGCACCGTCGTCGGCAAGACGGCTGGCTTCCGCTGACGTTGAGGGAAAACCTAACAGGAAGACGGCTCGATACAGCTCTTCACAGACCTTACGTTCTGGCAAAGAAAAGCCTCCCAGCATCGGCGCTCCAAGTATTGTCTATTCGTCCTCTCAGGACAACGGAACAGGATGGGGAATCCCGCCTACAGGACCCCGTCAAAGCGCTTAAAGTTACCTGCGCAGAACTAAGCCACTATTACAAGGGCGCTTGCGCCTATTTCTGCCCTTGGCTCCGGGCAGATGAGACATATCTGAACAGGCGATCTGATCCTGGCTCCGCTGGGTGATACGGGAGGCATACAAAGATCTCGCCCTGCACAAACCAAGACTTTGCGTATGAAGGCACATGAAGTCAGAGCAGTGGCAACTGGCATCGCCTTTGACCGCAACTGCGCGGTCAGCGACATGGTGGCAGCCGTGGGTTGGCGGGCCGAATCTACCTTCGCCCGCTTCTACCTATGATATCTATCCGGCCAGCGCGACAACCTGGCCTTACTGGGGGACATATCAGCAGCGCAGCACTCCCTCCAGGCGCCTCTGGCGTCTTAGGTAACGCCTAGCTAAAATTGTCGGGAGTGGGCGCGTAGGGTGGGACCATCAATTTACGCGCAGAGGCGCTTAGGCGTGGAACAGGTGGCCCAGGAACTGCGGCACCCTCCTCCTATTCGCCATTCTTCCTAGTAGTAATGGCGTCGGTAATGATTTTGAGAAAATAAATTTTAAAAATTCTAAAATGTATTTTTTGGAAAAATACTTACCGACGGCATTACTCAGAGGTCCCTCCTGCCTTCCCCGCTTGCCGCAGTCGAGCTAAGACTCAGAGACTGCCGGGAAACGGCGAGCGCGCCACCGGATAGGATGGAGGGGAGGCCACTACGGGTGTCCTGGTAACGACACCCCTAGTGATTGCCTCCCCTGTGGTAATGTACACAGCGAATTTTTTGGGCTAAAATTGTTAAGCTAAGCAAAGTATTCCTAGTAGTAATGCCGTCGGTAAGTATTTTTCAAAAAAAATACATTTTAGAAAAACATTAATTTTTACCGTCTTATGAACGGCAAGAAAGATGGCGCGGCTTTTACGAGGTCCAAAAATACCGCACAGATGTACATAGTTAATAGCTGATACCTTGAATCAGCATTTCCTCTCGGCTGCCAGTACGTTGCTACAAAGTATATGTTCTGGTCAGTCTTCAGCTGTGTCAGAAAAGCTAAAGACGTTTTATGCAGAACGGCTGGACCCTGATACATCATTCAGCATTCCCCTGTTAACGGTATACGACGTGGGAAAATCCATCTCGTACTTAAAGAGCAAACGTACGTCTGGCCATATTGGTATTAGTAGCACAGTTCTGAAAATGGCCCTACCGTATATTGTAGATACCTTGACATATACTAATGGTCAAAACTTAAGGGCCACTGTTTATCGCAGACGCACCGACAACACCACACAAATAATGTAACAATACTTGGAGTCAGTACTTTGCTAATTTATTCAGTAACAATTTCATTTAAATTTTGAGTAAATCAAGCAACTGTAACAACAGCAGTACGTTAGAATGTTCACCCACCCACCCCCCACCTCCCACCCCCATTTGAAAAGTCACACAAGATTGGTCCGTTTGCAGCCAAGCATTCAAGGCAACGTTGACGCATGGAGTTCACCAGGGTTCGGAGAACATGTTGTGGGATCGCTTCCCACTCTTGATGCAGGAACTGAGTCAGCTGGGAGACATCTTGAGGTGGGGGGTGGTTGCTGACTACACGTTTCCCTAGCACGTCCCAGAGGTGCTCGATGGGAGCCAGATCAGGTGAAAGAGCTGGCCACTCCATCCTCATGATGCCCCGTTCCTCAAAGTACTCATCCACTACACGGGCGCGATGAGGTCGAGCGGTGTCGTCTTGCAGAACAGCATTGCCGCCTATGGCTTGAAGAGCTGGCTGGATAAGGGGCTGCACAATCTCGTCCCGATAGCGCAGTCCAGTTAGGGTGCCTCGGATGACGTGGAGGTGGGGGTAGGGGGGGGGGTCTTGCCTTCCCTGCTGAAGCTTGCCCAGACCATAACTGAGCCTCCTCCGTATCGATCCACCTCTTGGACGCATCCATCCGTGAATCGATCGCCCTAGCGTCTCCAGACGGCCGTCGTTGAAGGACCCAGTGAACCGTGACTCATCAGTAAACAGAACCTGAATCCACTGGAGTCTGTTCCACCTCACATGTTGACGACACTAGGCAACCCGGGCTCTGCGATGAGCTGGAGTGATAAGTATTCTCACTGCTGCCCTGCATGAAGCCAGGCCAATTTCTCGCAGACATCGGCTGACATTAACGTTTGCAGCTTCAATCAGTTGACGTCGCAGAGTGGTTGACGTGACAGTTCGGTCGCGCAGAGCCGCCACACAGAAGTATCTGTCCTCCCTTTTGCTGGTGCAGCGCGGGCGTCCTGAGCAGGGTCGTCGTTCTGCCCTTCTAGTTTTTTTTTTAATCGTGCCAGCAGCCACTGGATCACTGAATGGGACACCCCAAGACGTCTCTCAACTTCTCGTCCAGAAATTTCATCCTGCAGCCATGCTACCGCCCGGCCTTGATCTACTGGCGTTAGGCTTCGTCGTGGTGGCATGGTTAGGAAAGTGACAATTATGCCCCTACTGTACCGATATTTGTAGCGAAACAGAGGTGCTCAGTGTTCACAACTGACCCCTTTAGCACGTGCATCAAGACTTTACCGAGTTTTTCCACCTGTCTGCCTTTGGTACGCTTGCCAATATCGCACAGCTTTTCACAAAAACTGACGATGTTTCACGTGCATTTGACACGTTCGTGGAAATTGATGAATTGTTGTCTATTGTTTCCTGTACAGTGGACTGTCTAAGGTCAACTCTTAACCCGTTTGGATGGAAAGAACATCGTATTTTATTAGCGTACTTGCGACGATAAACAATGACACAAAAAAAGTAGGGTGGCCCTTACGTTTTGACCTTTTGACCATTATATATATATATATATATATATATATATATATATATATATATATATATATATATATATATATATATATATATATATATATATATATATATATATATATATATATATATATATATATATATCAAAGAGCAGCTCACGAACCAGTTGGTCTAGGGTTTTCGTGTGGGCCTGCAGTCGTCTGAGGTTGAACAGGCTGCCATCGAGACGATACCTGATGTACACTGCGTCGTCGTCGTCGAGGTCCACTGTGGCCTGCTTCAACATCATGCTGAAGAAGATGGTGAAGAGGGTCGGTGCCAGCACGCAGCCTTGCTTCACGCCGTTGCGAATGGGGAATGGTTCTGAGAGGTCACTGTTTAGTCTGACCTGGCCTTGCTGGTCCTCGTGGAGCTGGACGATCATGTTGAGGAACTTTGGGGGACAGCCTAGTCGCTCCAGGATCTGCCACATACCTTGCCTGCTCACAGTGTCAAACGCTTTTGTTAGGTCGACAAACGTTACGTACAGCCCTTTGTTCTGCTCGCGGCACTTCTCCTGAAGCTGTCTCAGCACAAAGACCATGTCGGTGGTACTCCTGTTGGCTCTGAAGCCACACTGGCCCTCTGGGAGGTGGTCTTCAGCGATGGCAGGTACCAGCCGATTCAGGAGCAACCTTGCGAGAATTTTCCCGGCAATGGACAGCAGGGTAATTCCACGATAATTAGAGCAGGCAGACTTCTCTCCTTTGTTCTTGTACAGGGTGATGATGACTGCATCACGGAGATCCTTTGGTAGTGTTCCTTTTTCCCAGCAGCAGAGAAAGAGGTCGTGGAGCTTGTTGTGCAGTGCTGGGCCTCCATGTTTCCAGATCTCTGGCGGGATTCCGTCAATGCCTGCTGCTTTGCCACTCTTGAGCTGGTGGATGGCTGTGAGGGTCTCTTCGGCGGTGGGCGGTTCGTCCAATTCCACCTTTAGTGGAAGGTGTGGGATTTGAAGGATGACTGTTTCTTGAACAGTGCGCTCAGCGCCGAAGAGGTCCTGAAAGTATTCCGACCAGCGGTTCAAGATGGAGGTATTATCTGTGAGGAGTGCCTGTCCATCAGCGCTTCGCAGGGGACTTTGTACCAGGTGCCTAGGGCCATACACTGCTTTCAGTGCTTCGTAGAAGCCCCTGTAATCACCGTTGTCAGCGCAGAGCTGGGTCCTCTGTGCGAGTCTGGACCACCACTCGTTCTGGAGCTCTCTAAGCTTGAGCTGGAGACTGCTGCAGATGAGGCGGAAGGCAGACTTCTTCACAGGGCAGGAAGGCTGGGCTAGGTGGGCCTGGTGGGCGGCTCTTTTTTTTTGCTAGAAGTTCCTGGATCTCTACGTCGTTTTCGTCAAACCAGTCTTTGTTCCTCTTTCTAGCAAAGCCCAAGACTTCCACAGAAGATTTTACAATAGCAGTTTTCAGTTGTTCCCAGAGTGTTTCAGGGGAGGAGTCTGCTGGATCAACTGTGTCTTTGAGCATGCGCTGTAAATCGGCCTGAAGGGCAGCTTTCTTGTCGTCACGCTGAAGGCTGGCAACATCAAGCTTTTTCTTGGGGGGGCCCCCTTTCTTGGGTTTCAGCTTGAGGCGAAGCCTGAGTTTGCAGCGAACAAGGCGGTGGTCAGTGTGGCACTCTGCGCTGGGCATCACTCTGGTGAGAAGGACGTCACTGCGGTCCCTCTGACGCACTAGGACATAGTCGATAAGGTGCCAGTGCTTGGAGCGAGGATGCATCCAGGTGGTCTTTCGACTGTCCTTTTGCTGGAAAGTAGTGTTGGTGATGACAAGTTGCTGTTCTGCACAGAGCTCCAACAGTAAGCGACCATTGTCATTGCAGTTCCCAACGCCATGCTTGCCGAGGACTCCTTTCCAGGCTTCAGAGTCTTGGCCCACTCTGGCGTTGAAGTCGCCAAGGATGATGACTTTGTCGTCTGCAGGGGTGCTCTGCAGGAGGCTGCGCAGGTCAGAGTAGAACTTGTCTTTTTCTGCAGGCTCTGCCAGGAGGGTTGGGGAGTACACACTGAGAAGGGTGACGTATTGCTGGTGTCTCAGTGGGAGGCGCATGGACATGATGCGGTCGGAGTGACCCGTTGGTAGGTTTTCCAACTTAGTCGCAATGTGGGTCTTCACCATGAAGCCCACGCCTGAGAGCCGTCTTTCTGATGCAGGCCTGCCTGACCAGTAGAGGGTGTAGCCAGCGCCAAGTTCTTGGAGGCTGCCTTCCTCCGGGAGGCGTACTTCGCTGAGCGCGGCGATGTCGATGTTTAACCTCCGCAATTCATGGGCAATGAGGGCGGAGCGACGTTCAGGGCGTCCGCTGTCTGCTATGTCGAGCATGGTTCGGATGTTCCAGCATGCTACGTTGAGTCCGGTCGTGGTCGTCATGAGAGTGGATCCATTGTTTTTTCTTGTTTTCTGACCGCATGAGAAGATGCCCGTTGACCGCGGCTAGCCAACTGGGTTACGAGGGGATGAGCTTTGGTTAGGCCACCTTTTCTAGGCCCCTCTCCGTGTGGAGCAAGCAGTGCTGTCCCTAGAGAAGGCTGCTTGGTCGTTCAGGGTGTGCCGAGTGACGTTGTCATCCCCATGTCAACATCAGGCGACCAATATCCTGAACCGCCTGCATGCAGGTTTGAGACTGCGGCTTCCAGTGACATCTTTCACCTGCCGTTTTGCCCCTTGCCCATCGCTACAGGACTTGGAAAGTTCAGTGTCATAGTCCGTGGGCGTTTCCTAAAGCCTGCGCACACGAAAACCCTAGACCAACTGGTTCGTGAGCTGCTCTTTGCTGATGACGCTGCCCTCGTTGCACACACAGAGAGCCTTGCAGCGCATTACGTCCTGCTTCGCAGATGCCGCCCAGCTCTTTGGACTTGAGGTCAGTCTGAAAAAGACAGAGGTCCTTCATCAGCCGGCACCCAAGGAAGAGCATCGCCCTCCCCACATCACCATCGGCGAGTCCGAACTGAAGTCTGTACACCAGTTTACCTACCTTGGCTGCATCATCACGTCAGACGCCAAGCTGGACAAGGAGCTGGACAACAGGCTGGCAAAAGCGAACAGTGCT